>LJJS01001831.1:0-36086 GCA_001447215.1 Diaporthe aspalathi
GCACCGGGGGCACCACCACCTGGCAGGGCGGGGAAGCCGGGCGGCGGGATGCCTCCTGGGAAGGGCGGGAAGGGCATGCCGGCGGGCGGGAAGCGGCCGGCGCCGGGCTGGTTCTCGGGCAGCATCGGGTTGTTGTGGGCCTGGCCCTCGGCGGCGTACGAGGAGGTGATGGAGTCGATGACTGATTGCGCTTTCTCGTGGCCGATCTCTGCGGAAGGGGGGAGAGCTGGGTGTTAGTTTTGATGGAGGTACGAGACTGGAGAGTAATAGTGGGTTGGGGAGTTGGGGCGGGGTGGAGGTGGAGGTGGAGGTCTATCATACGTTGGTAGTAGTCTATGACATTGCGCAGGTGGTTGCGGCCGCTGTTGTGTGCTTTTCGCACGCTCATGGAGTCGTGGGTGAGGTAGACATCGCAGTAGTCGCAGAAGACTGTATCGAGACGCGCGCGTTAGTCGACGGCTGATGAACGTTTGTTTGTGTGTGAGTTGGGAGCTCTGCTTACACTTGGGCATCTTGAATGCGCTGTCCTGGATTCCACTGTTGCGGTGGTTGTGTTGACTCTGTCCCAATTCCTGGTTGGCGATGCGAAGGTTGCACGGTCGGTCGGATGGGGAGATAGGAAGCAGCAGGCAATAAAGAACTGGAGCGCGGAACGGCAAGGCTGAAGTTGGGTAAGGCTCGAGGGGCATTGGGGCCCCACATTAATGTTGGTATGTCTCCCCTGATAGGCCAGAGGGCGGGGAGCTACCCCTGGCATTGAGCTAGACCGCAAGTGAAGGCGACACCTTTGCAGTAAGCCCGGGACTGAACAACGCAGTTGAGAAAGCCAGGCTGTAACTCGAGAAAGCTCCCTCCCGCCCAAACACGACAAACCAGCGTCAACCCACAACCACCATGGCGCTCCCACGATCGCTGCTGCAGTACGTCTGCAGCCTGGTCCTCCTCGTCGCCTGCGCCAATGCATTGAAGTTCGACCTGCAAGCGACATCACAATCACACGACAGCAAGAAGGAACGATGCATACGGAATTTCGTCGCCAGGGACACGCTCGTCGTGGTGACGGCGATCGTCAGCGGGTCCAAGGGCGATGGCATGCGGGTGAACATGCACGTGAGTCGCCTCTTTTGGAAAACGCGCCGATTTACAGATGCACTGCTGCGCCTGCTGCGAAACAGGAGAGGCCCCTTTCTCGTCTCGGTCCATGCTGACAGCTGCCATCGCCAAACCAACAGATCCGTGATGCGGTAGGAAATGAGTACGGCCGGCCACAAGATGTCGCCGGCGAGCAAAGGACAGTCTTCACGTCTCACGCCGACGCCGCATTCGATGTCTGTTTCGAGAACCTGTTGACAGGATGTACGCCGCCGGTGCCCCTCCTGCCCTCCTGCTGCTCCCGCAGCGTGCCCCAATTGTTGTTACCACCACAAGGAGCACACCGCTGACACACAAGACCCAAACGATAGCCAGGAACATCGCCGACGCGACCCGCCACGTGGAGCTCGACGTCGACATCGGCGCCGACGCCAAGGACTGGTCCGCGATCCAGGCCACCGAGAAGCTCAAGCCGGTCGAGGCCGACCTCCGCCGCATGGAGGAGATGGTCGCCGAGGTCGTGGGCGAAATGGACTACCTGCGGACCCGGGAGCAGAAGCTGCGCGACACCAACGAGAGCACCAACAACCGCGTCAAGTGGTTCGGCTTCTGCACCACCTTCATCCTCATCGTCCTCTGGGTCTGGCAGATCTTGTACCTGCGCGCCTACTTCAGGTTGGTGTCCTTGCCCTCTGCCTACATATACATACCCCGTAACAACGTACTAATTCCTTGCTCGTTCAGGTCCAAGCACCTTATCTAGAGAGAGAGAGAGAGAGAGAGAGAGAGATACTCAGGCACGATGGCTTATGATTCCCGGAGTTCATGAACTATATGGTTGGGGCAAAAGCAGTCGGTCACGGTCATATTCGATCTGTTCAAGATACATGTACACTCGAGTCGGCAAACGCACGCAACGGCGGATAGCTACGAGGTGAATGGGTCATGGTCTGGCAACCTTGACTTCCTTTGTTATGTTCAGAACAGCGTGAATTGTTGTGTGAGGGTTTTCCGTTTTGCATGCCGCTCAAGTCGAGTTGAGTGACAATGAAACAATTGCAGCTGGCAAAAAGCGGCTTCGGTTCCTTCATTACATGGCCATGTGCCTATCATATTTGCTATAAACCATAGCACTCTCACAAGACTAGGTCCGTGCGAACTGTCCCAGTGAGTTTCGAGCCTCCGCAGCCGGTCGATCCCTGCGGGCGTCTGGGCCCCGATGCCGAGATTGAGGCCGCGCCGGTCGGGATCACGGCAGGCCTCGGTACTACGAACAATCTATGACGGCACTGGACCCTTGACCGAGTAGGTAAACATGCTTTGCAATTCTCCAGCAGCCATTTGCCAACCTTGACTTCCCACTCTTCACGACGAATGCCAATTTCCCGTTAACCCCGATCCAAGATACACAGCCACCTGTGGAAGCCCAAAACACGCCACAATCATGATGTCCATCCCCCGCGCCCTCCGCCCGGCCTCGCGGCGCATCCTGGGCGCCCGCCCCGCCGCCGCCGCCGCAGCAGCAGCCGCCACCAATACCACCACCACCACCGCGCCGGCACGGTGGCAGCACACTACCAACAGCGGGCCGTTCGACCCCGTGCCCGGCCGCGAGATGGGCGTGGGCGAGCTCGAGGGCGCCAAGTTCAGGATCGAGCCGCTGCGGCGCACGGGCGAGGACGCCGAGACCATGCGGGCCAGGTTGACCTGTACGTTATGGAGTTCCCCCCAGTTGGCCCATTTCGATTGAAACTTCCTTTACGATTTGTTTATGCTGAACAACGCGCGTGGCGCAAAAAAAAACCAACAGACCAGTCCCGCAAGCGCGGCACCCTCGAGTCGGACCTCCTCCTAAGCACCTTCGCCGCCGCGTACCTGCCGCGCATGACGCCCGAGCAGATGGCGCAGTACGACCGGTTCCTGGACGAGAACGACTGGGACATCTACTACTGGGCGACGCAGCCCGAGGACATCGGCGGCGGCGGCGGCGGCGCCTCGCCCCCGGCGAGCAACACCCCGGCCGCGGGGCTGCAGAACTCGGAGCCGTACCTGAGCGACCAGGGCGCCGCGGAGGAGGAGGGCGGCGGCAAGAAGCAGAAGCAGAAGCAGAAGCAGAAGCTGGAGCCCGCCAGCCCGGGCAAGGGCGAGTGGGCGCAGACCATCGGCACCTTCAAGCCGGCCTTCCGGCCCGTCCCCGCGCGCTGGCGCGGCAGCGAGGTCCTGGGCCTGCTGCGGCGGCACGTCAAGGAGAGGAGCGCCGCCGGCGTGCTGGGGAACAACGACAGGGACAGGGCCGAGGGGATGGCGTTCATGCCCCCCCTTGGGGAGAGGAAGTAGTAGTGCACACATGCGGGGACCTGAGGTTTAGGCCTGTGTGGCCTGAGTTCTTGCATCATGCGTCACGCTGTCTTGCCGCTAGGTGGAAATAGGACTTGCGTCGAGGGGACCGCTGTGGCTCATTGAGATGTTCATAGATGCTTTTCAGTTGTACCATCATGCTGTAGCATGATCATTCGCATGGGGGGGTATCAGGACGTCCATATGTACAATCTAGAATAGCTCAGCCTCAACATCCCCAGGTATTCTGGTTCAAGGGGAGCTGCGGTTCGGGATCACTCAGCACATCCAATGAAAGGTTCCAACAACCTCTGGCTCTGCCTTCGTAAACTATCGTCACATCATGTGGAGCCACTCCCGAGGAAAAAAGACAACCCGCTTGAAATCACACCGGGGCCTGCTGGCGATGTTGCTCGTGCTGAGCGAGCACGCCGGTGCCATCCAGCCACCCTTGTCGCGCAAAAGAATTTGAGGCCTGGGCTTAGGCCATCGTTCCTGCGGCCCTTGCGGCCCTTGCAGCCAATGGTTGAGCCTATCCTCCATTCTCTGGCAGTATCCTGCTCAGACTCCTCAGCACTTCCATGGTTGGCAGTGCCTTCGTGCCCGCCGCTTGCCGCTCCTTCTCTTCCCTTTCCTTTAACCTCTCCGAGCTCAACGCGAGGACCTTGTCGGCCTGCCTCCCGGCCGTCACCACTCTGAGATCCATCTTGTGCACGCTGTCCGCGAGGTGGTCGACCTTGAATTCCACCCCGGACTGGACAACCTGCAGCCGTGTTCTCGTGGTCGATTTTAGATGCGCAAATGATGAGGACGCGTCCGTCAAGGACCCGAGCATTTTGGCCTCCTCTGCGTCAAGAAGGGTTGTATCGGGTGGTGGGGCCTTTTTGGGATCGATATCTTCTGGGTACAGAGGTGGGACTTGTGGTAGCGGTGCCTGCACAGCGCGCCATGCTTTACGGGTTTCCTTTAATCTGTTGTCTCGTTAGCACATCCGCCCAGAATATTGAACCGCGTCAGGGAGACCTGCCGTTTTATTCTTGCTTCCAAGGCTGCGATCTTTTCCTCGTGCTCAACATTGATCGGGTTGGGCTTGATGACCACAGGCCGCTTCGGCGCAGCATCAGCAGTAGGGGGCTCGTCCTCCCTGCTGAACCAGTCCGAGAACTCTGACTTGGACCCAAAGTCTTTCAATAGTGCGTCCTGTATCGCACGGGCTCCCAGCACCGCGGGCGCTCCAGCCGTCCCGTGCTTCGGCTTCTCGCTCAATGCCCTCTCTCCGCACCACGTCAGGAGTTGCTTCATCCTCCTGGGCTCGCTGAGACCTTCTGACTCGATATGCTTGAAGAACTCAGACGCGCTGACCTCCCGGTGCGGAATCGCGCTGCGCCCGCTCTGCATCAGCGAGCTGGCCCGCCTGCCCCGCAGGCCTACGCTGCTCCGTCGCCCGCCGCCTGCGCCCGCAGCCCCATTCCTACGGTAGTCTTTGTTCCGGGCGTTGATAGGCGTGTCGCTAATTGGCAGTGCTATCTTCTGCGCAGTTGGGTCCCTCTCGAGCGACTTGTCGACATGTTCAGGCGTTGCCTGTGGCTCCTCCTCCGCTGGCAGTGCTTGCTGCTTGCGCGTTCCCTTGCGAACGCTCTTGCTCGCGCCATCGTCCTTTGACGCCTGTCTAGTCCCATTTGTCCGCCTCGCTGGTGGGGGCGCCGGTTCCGGCCCAGGTTCCTCCTCGGCAATATCTTCGGCGGGTGGTGACTTTGTCCTCCGCGGGCCACGCTTCTTCGGCACCACCAATCGCTTATCCGGCACGAGTGGCGATGAATCCAGCTTCCTCCGCGCCGGCCGTTTGGAGGTCCTGAGCGGTAGCTCCTCGTCCTTGCTCGGCGGTGGCGGCGGCGATGACGCTGTCCGTTTGGTTCCGTTACGCGGCCTGCCTGGAGCTTTCTTCGCTGCAGCTTTCGCTATTGGCTTTGACTCTGGGGTGGGCGGGGATGCTGGGGATGACACCGTCTTTTGTCTCTTCGATCCGCGCGTGAAGAGGAAGTCGCCATCTTGTTCGTCATACACGGCGGCCGCTGAGGACACGTGGAGCATCGTCAGTACCACTCCATCTATCTCACCCGATCACGGGCCAGGCGGCTGCGAGTTATTACATACCCGCATTGCGGATGCGCTTGCTTTTCCGCGGCTCAGACTGATTGCTCATGCTCAATGCTTCCAGAGGGTGGCGGGTCCGCACGACGGTCGTCATTGATGAGTACTCCAGGCGAAGCGCATTCAACCGAGGGCGTTCTTGGGGATGGCGGCGGGGTGCTGTCGTCGGCGTCGCGTGTGTGGGCTCGCCGTGGGCACGCGGGTCAGCGGCCGAAGGTGGGTGGTGGTGCCCGGTGGTGCCCTCGCGACTGGTCCCTCAGCGCCGCAAGACGCGTCGAATCGGTGAATTGATTCTCGGAATGTGGTGTGTTTGAATACTGCACATCAGGTGCTGGGATTTCTGCGCGCTTATAATCGATGCTGAGCGCTCGCGACGCAGGTTTTGGTGCTTTTGCAAGGTCAGCAGTGTTGGGGTTCCATCGACAAGCCGCGGGAACGGCTGCCCGCCCGCCCCCATTGAGAGGTGTTTTGGTCTCTGCTCTGCCCGCCCGGACTGTTTACTGCCGGCCTACCATAGCGACCAGCGCTAGTCCCAAACCGGCACCCCGAGACCCACCGGACAGCACTGGCCTCAAGTGCTGCAGATGGTATTATACAAAACACCCACTCCCCTTCACAATCAATGATGCCAGCTAATCGCTCATACTCCATCCAGTACACCTCTACAGACTACTTATGACTTCGCTCAAACTCATTTCGGGACACCCCAGAACTCTTTTCCCTTACATAGTAGACCTGAAAAACACTTCACGCGTTGCTTCAGAAAGTTCTTCACCATCTCACGTTCGACCGAGGCTGGTGTAAAAAGATAACAAGTGTCAATTATGTAAGCTCCAGCAAAGGACAGCGATGTTTCTTTGTCGAACTCGAAAACCAGACATCGAGTTCTGTTGACCATGACTTGCCATATGCTGCTATCGAATATTCGAGTTCAGGCACAGAATTCTCGCGCGAAGATACGACAGTAGGCGAAGTCGGTACCGCGTGCAACGTCATGAATCCAGGCCTGAGAATCCAGGCCACCCGGGGCCCCTTCCCAAACGCCACCAAAGAAACAAGTGCAGACCACACCCCCAAGAACGCCCGCCACCTTTTCCGTATGTATGCCGTTGGACCGTAAATCAGAGACACCTTGGTTTTCCCTGTCCCCTTGTGATGGACTGCTCCGTATACTTTTTACAGCCAATGCCCGCTAAACCTGGGAAAATGTCCCCGTGCCGAAATAGATATGTTACAACCAAATGTGGGCCTCCTCTTCCCGCCTCCAGAGGGGTTTGCTTCCTGCTTCGGGGCCCACTCTGCTATGAGAAGCGACGCTGGCCTGCTTGAGCGGGCATCATCTGGTGGTTTGGCATCGGCGCAGCCATTCCGTATGGGTTCATCTGGGCGTTGTACGGTTCCATCCCAGCCATGTAAGCTCCTTGGAGTCCTTGTTGTTGTGTTACAGGGCAGTCCTTGTGTGCCAACAGCAGCGTCTTCAGGTTGACGACTTCTTCTCTTAGCGCAGCAATCTGCTGTGTCAGCTGATCATTCTCTGTCTGGTAGAGATCCACCTTATTTTGAAGATTTGCCAGCCATTGCTTCTTGCGCTGACGACACTTTAGGGCGGCGACACTGTACGTCATTAGCATCTAGGTCACGAACTGACGTCACAGAGACACTTTGGCTCCTTACCGGTTACGCTCGAGGAAGTTCTTCCTCTTTTCTTCCTCGGTCATCTTGTGCTTGGGCTTGTTGTCTCCCCCAACTTCGTCGTGGTCAGACTCATCGTCATGTTCGTCGGAGCCAACCGACGGCGGTGCCTCCGAGGTGTTGATCTTCGCCTTCTTGGTTGCAGGGGCCCTCGACGGTGCCTCGTCGGCCTTCCGCCTGCCATTCGTCGTGGCCGCTCCCGAGCCAGAGTTGCGCTTGCCTTTGCCCCTGGTGTTGGGTCGGCCATGCTCGCTATCGTCTGACTGCGCACTCGCGGCTTCGCTAACACCTCGAGATGCTCGGCCGTTTTGAGTAGTGTTGCCGTTCATGGTAGGGTTTGGATGTTGGACGGCAGGGGCCGGGTGGCCATGGTCTGCTGGCTGAGGCGGTAGGGGATATTGACTCTGTTGCTGGGCGCTGTTCCTGCCTTGTGCCAGCATGAAGAGGCCGTTGGCAGCGTCGTTGTCATGGTTATCAAAAGGCCCAGTGGGCTTTGCCTCAGACTTGACAGCAGGGGCACCGTTGCTGAGTTCCTGTGGCTGCGACGTCGCAGGCAGTGGTTGTTGGCTCTGTTGTTCTCGCTCGGCGGCCGCCGCCCTCATAGCCGTGCGGTGGAAGTCAACAGTGCTTGGCGTGGCACCACCGCCGGCGAGGTTGAAGATGGCAGCAGTATTAGGGCTTCCAACCACAGGGAACATAGATCCACTCCCGCCAGGGGTCAGACCAGTCCGGAGCGAAGACTCATTTGGTGTTGGGAAGCCCCCGCGGAATTGGTCGCCAAAGTAGTCTGTCTGGGGCCCTGAAAGCATGGCTGGGCTGAGCGGCCCGGTACGCAAGGAACCGCCACCCCAGTTGAAAGGCGTCGAGCCGGTGCCGGGAAGCAGCGACGATGGCGAGGTGATGGCGGCGACCGGGGGCAACTTGGTGCCTCCTGGGGTTTCAGGAGGGCCGCCGTTGGCGGCGAGTGTAGGATCCCCACCGAACGACCTTTCAAAGGGGTTGGGCTCCTGGTTCAACGAGCCTCCGGGGCCTGAAAGGCCAAAGTAGTCGGGAGTGTTCCCCTTGGCCGCCTGGTTGGGACGAGGAGGTGGTGCGAGTGGCTTAGCGGGCTCGCCGTTTGTAGGTTCGGTCTTCGCGATGATCTCAGAAGTCTTGGAGTCGGCCGCGGCATCTAGATGTCACAAGAATATTCGTCGGCATGTTGTCACGATTGGATGCAGGAGAAACCATGTGCGCACGCGGTGATTGACGGTGGCGGGTTGGTGAAGAGGTGTTGGCGGACCGCGGCAGAACGGCCGACGATGATTACGGTGGTGGTGATGGACGGTGACGATGATGACGAGGAGGATGATGATGATTGGAAAGGACAGAACGGATTGAGGGGGGTCGGCCTATGACTAACTAACCTGTGCGGTTTGTGGTAGCATTGGTCGTTTTGGGCGACTTGGAGTCGCTATCGCCAGCCATTGTGGTCGAAGATATGGTTGATCTGGCACGAGGACGGGCGAGTGTAGGCGATGACGAAATTGGTCAAGAAAGAGCGTCGCAAAGGAGGAGGTAGGTGGGTGGGTTAGATGGGAGAAAGTTAAAATGTCCTCATGAGGTCACTCCTCGGGAGGAGTCAGTAACACGAGCCGATGGAGAATGGAATGTGTTAAGCCGGTTGGCTGGCTGGCGGGCTAAGTCGCTAACTTGGCGGATGATCGACCGACTGGACGGCAGGCGGACTGAGCGATAGACAGACAGACTGGTACGACGGGGCTAGGCTCGCAGGCCTGGGGGATTTCACACAATGCAACGGTCTGTTATCTTGTCGGGTCTGGGCGCTGCTCGTCTGTCCTTATTGTGTTGTCGTCAATGGCCCGGGGTCGCAGGCACAGACGGCGATGGTGGTGATATGGTGGTGGAACGACGTGGCAGTGACGATACCACGTCCTGGGGAGAGACAGGAAATATGGGCGTGCAGCAGGCGTGCAGGAGGCGTGCAGCACAAAGGTAAGGTCAGGTCAGGTCCAATTGCCGGGTCCAGATACAGCAGCTCCAGGTGCCGGTCCGGTGAGTGGTGGTTCTGGCTTCCAGTTAGTCGCGGCGTCGGTGTGGGCTTGGGCCTTGGGCGTGGGCGTGTGCGATCGATTTGCCTTGGGTACGTAGGAAAAAAAGAGTTGAGGGAGGAGAAAAAAAACAAGACGTCACGAATTTGGGGCGATGACGTGGTGTGGGAAGTGGGCTCGGTAATAAATGGCAAGGAACATTACATTGCGAACGGGGGGCCTGGGCTGCCCTGCCTTCTCACGCCAACCACCACCACAACAACCTCCGTTACCTCCTGCCGTCCTGGCCATCTTTGCCCTCGCCCGCTCGCCGTCCACCCACCGTGGCACCCACACACACTACACACACACACACCCACCCTCGTGCCGTCCGTCCAGGCAGTCCTGCCTTGTCCTGCTGCACCTCCTGCCTTTTCCTGCCACTCGAGAGATTGAAATGGGTCCAGCCACTAGCACGTCTTCATCAACACGGCCTAGCAGGGAGGCAGGACGACTGCTGTTACGGTACAAAGTGCCGTGCTCCACGTCTTCGAGAAAAACGGGAGGCGAAAAAGTTATCGTTTCCACATTACAAAGCATCCAGAAATGGAGCAATGTAATCCCTGTGGCGGGGGCTCCCAGTCTCGCATCATTAACCGTGTCCCAGACATGTCAGGATGTTCCCCCCCTCCCCAGGCGACTCCTCCTCCTCCTCCTCCTCTTCATCCACTCCCTTTACTCACCCCGTCGCCTCCTTCGAGAAACCCACCGCAGCTCACCATCTCCGTCATATTGCAATATCCAGTTCTGCCTGCACCATTTCGGCCGAACCACGCATTGTATATGTATATTGTATGCACCTGCCCTCCTCAGCGCATGCCTTTGTCTGCTGCCCTGTCGTGCTCCACGTCCAGCTTTGCCGCCGCATTCTCTGCCACTCCAAGGCTGTCAGGTAACGGTACAAGCTTGTCGCAAACGCAACCCCCTTTTCACTCGGTGTATTGGCTCCGTGCGAACTTCGTTCCCGCACCCAGACCCAGACCTGGGCATTGTGCTGTGAGAGCAACACCATCCACAAACACCAGCATAATAATGAACCTCACACCACAGCAAGTAGACCATCTCATATTCTTATCCACTTGTGACGATATGAACCATTCCCCAACATAACAATGGTTCTTGACGCATATTGCTCATTATTCGCTTCTCAATCCAAGCCTGCAACGGAGGTCGATACGACCTGGGCGGATGTAGCATTCGAGACGAGGTCGAGCCCTGATGGGAAGACCCAACGGCCACCAGTGACCGAGACCGAGACATTGGGTGCTGAAAACCGCATCTCGATCCCTCTGGGACTTTGTGCGAATCCAAGCTTGGCCCGCGCTTGACCGGCCCAGCCGGCCGAGCCACTGGTGGGAAACACGGACGATATGCTCCTGCAGCCTGGCAAAAGCACGCACAACGCCAGGCCCTGTTTTTGGTGTGTACTGTCACGGAATTCCAGGCGCGTCGGTGAAGGTGGGAATCCTCCAACATCATCACAGCGTCCAGACTTGGCGCACAGTGGCATCGACCGACAAAGTAGGAAACCCCCACTTCACCTTCTACCAATCCGGAGTCTCGTCTCCTGCTCGGCTTTGAAATTGCGCGGTGCGGAAACACTGCGTGCATCTCCGGCACCAGGGATCATGATGGTTGTCAAGCGGCGTGCGCCGAGGCAGCGTTTTCGTCCCCGGCCTCCTCGCGGTGAGAACTCATCTGTATCCAGTTTCCACTTCGCAGTCAAGAGCCCGCCGACGGCTCCTGGCTCCATCGTCCTTGTGTGTATGCTATGTATGTACTTTGCCCTTGGGTTCAACTTGGCGCCGTCGTTTTCCTCTTTGAAATTCGAGACACTGTGAGGCGGCACTGTGTAGTGACAGACGACGCCCTCACATCATGCCGACCCTATGACGCAAGACACACATCCCTTTGCGTGGACTTTCACCCTTGTTGCATGCGCTCCAGCCCAATCAGGTTAGAGAACCGCGGGCAGGATGCCGGAGCTTTCAGCGTTTCCACACCACAGACTTAGACTAGAGGACTACGCGACGCCTGGGATGTACTGTTGGGAAAGCACCGGCCAGATTCGCTGGACAGTTCTTCCGCCCTCCCTGTCCGCTTCCGTGGACGGCCATTGCGCCTCAAGTCGCAACACCACGCGGGCTGGCGGCATGGCAGTTCCTCGAACCCGCGCGGGGTTTGGCGAGCTGCCAGCTGGACAGCTGGGAGGCGCCAAACTCTATCTCTGCCCGGACAAACCGCCGCAAAGAAGCGGGTTGGCTCTCCGGCGAGGTTGTCGAGGTGTCCTGACGCGGTCAATATCATGGATCCCGGACGTCTCCAGCCGATCCCTTGCCAGCTCTCCGCCTACCAACCATAGTACATTATGTGCTGGCCGGGGTCGGTTCTGCCTCCCGATTGTGGCACAAAGTTTTGAGGACACTTCCTTGGCGACACAAGGTTGAGATCTTGACTTGTCCCATCAACCTCTGTCCTACCGGCCCATGAGCGCTGAGTATCTCAGTCTACGAGGACAAAGCACTCGGTGTTGCAGACAAAGGACCCCCCTATCAAGCAGCCTTTCGGGGAGGGGGGAATTAGTGTATTGCATTCCTCGAAGACCGCGCACGTGCCGTGATAGGCGAGTACAGATCAGATCTTCCATGCCAGCAGCTGGACGACAGGACGACGTCATCGCCACATGCTGCTCTGCATGCCTTTCCGCTTTGCAAGGCTTCGACTCCCTTGGTCCCGTCTAAATCGGGATTGCCGGTCGGCCCAACGCCTTGTCTCGGGTCCTATCTTGATACGCTGCAAGATTAAAGATCACATAGATTGCGAGTGAGAAGATCTGGTCAACAACCGAAAACACTGGGTGCCAAGTATTTTCTCAACCGGTACAGAATTCTTAAAGGCATCACTTTCCCGCTGCATACGCGGCTGCAACGTTGACGAAACTTGGGGACAGGGTAGGTGGTCCAGATAGTCTCCCCCAAAAGTAACCGATTCATTCAGTACCAGCACCCGACAAGAACTGGCTCATCCACCAAAGCAGTAAAATTTAATACCATTCACTATCTCAGAGGCGAGACGACTGGTCCTCGCGAACGACGCGGAAGCCATGTCGAGGTGCATGAACCCTGACCACTGGGGACCCTTGGAGGTCAGCCTTTGTCTCAAAGACGATCTCTTTGCCATCGAGGCTCGAGAGAATGCCCGAGTCCTTGTGTGTTGATCCAGAATCAAGTGGGAATACCACAACACTGTCGCCCTTCTTGAGCCTGAAAGCTTGCACCAACGGCTCGCTCTGTGCAACTTCTTTGGCAGCACCTTCGTAAAACGGAGACTGAACGATGGTTCGTGCCGCATCCTCCCCGGACACGGTGGGTACTGTGCCCATTCTCTGTCTTGCAGCTGTGACGGCCTCGTCAAATCGCTCGATCCAGCTAAACACCTTGGGAAACTGCGTCCTCGATATCTGGTCGGACGGCAGGGCTCCCGGCAGGCCGTTCAGCCAGTGAAGCGGCCAGACGGCCTCGATGTCCGCGAGGCTCGGACCCTCGGTCTTGAGGAGCCAGTCCCTCCCGTCCGCGAGCAGCGTCGTCTCCAGAAGCTCAAATGCTGCGCGCATGTCGTTCAGTGCTTCGGGCCTCGCCGCCGGCGACTGCTGACCAAGAATGTCCCTCCCGCTCACGAAGTCGGCCCGGTCCCTCAGGAAGTTGGGGTCTTTGAGGATGGGCAGCTCACGCGGCATCAGGGATGCAGCCCAGGAGAAGACGCCGCCGTCGACGTTGAACCTCTCCAGGAGGCGCTCGATGGCGCGCTGCTCTGTGTTCTCCGCGGCGCCGAGCCGAGGGCTGCTGGCCGGGAAGGACTCGAGCTTCTGCAGGATGAGTCGTGTGTCGAGATAGACGTCTCGCCCGATGGACATGAGTGGTATACGGCGGTACTTGATGCCCAGCTTTGAAACGTCTGGCCGCGGCAAAATCGGCGGTTGCATCTATTCTCATGTTTTAGCCGTGTATCTGTGGGTACGCTGGGACGTGGTGATCTCACGCATTGTTTATATGGGATGCCACGCAGCTCCAAGTACCACACTATCCGCCTCGCATAAGGCGAGAAAGGATAGTGGTACAGGATGATTGGCTGTTCTGCTGACATTCCGAGGAGATCGCTCTCTCGTCGCTGTTTTGCAGAACGGGTAGGTGGACCTGAAACGCATTTCCAGAGGATATGGGAATGGGCAGATGAATGTCTTTTCTATGAAAGGGGCCGCGCGATAGCCGAGCCCGATGGTGGTCCGTCGAGATGTGCCTCGGCTGAAGATCACGATTCTCCCTGGGCTCCAAATAGCCCCGAAGCTCTGACAACTTCTCTATCTGGGCCCACACTTGCAGCTAAGTAGTGCTACCGAACGCTCGGTGCAATTTCTACCGGCTGCCATCCATATACCAGTTTTCTACTCGCGCTCAACGTCACGCAACGACGACCAGACCAACCAAAATTACCAAGACCCTGTCGTCCGTACCTAATTATCGGGCCCGGTTCTTGACAATTTTAATGTCCACATGGCTTTGGGAAGTACACAAACAAGCCAGCAGAAATTTTCCCACATCGATATTTATCATACAGAACAAGCATATCATTGGCGAATTCATATACATTTTGACCTTGGAACCCAGCTACCCATTGATGTCCCCGAGGGAAGAGCTTGCAGCTGGGTACATTGGTCAGGGAATTGAGTCCTGAACAAGACTTGCCTCATAAGTGGGAAATGCCAGCACTTCAAAACCAAATCTAGAACTCGCCTTACTCCTTCCAGCACACAGACGAACCACCCAACCTGACAGAACTGGTCCGCAACACGTGAGGTCATACAGGGCGAGACGCCTCGGCGCGCCAAGTTTCTGAGGTTCACGCGACGATTCTCATTCTGGGAAAACTTATAGGTCGTGACGATTTGTCTGCACTAGAGAAGGGGTGCCTCTTCTATTCGAGTTGGTCTTCGAGACTCTGACGGGCCTGACCGTGCATGGGGCAAGCGGATTAAAAGTAACAACGATGAGCCGGGCCTGAGAAGTTTTATACTCCATGAGAAAGTCAAAAGTTCTAGTCAGTATATTTCCTGTCTTTGCTTTCCCCCTTTCTATTCTTCAGGGCCGCGCACACAGAAACTTGGTACCGTTTCCCGGTCCTTGATTCATGGTTCATTTTCCTGCCTCCAACTTGCTTCTTTGGTGTTATCTTCAACCTATATTTTGCTAGAGGCAGATGATCGATTATGAGCTAGAATTGATGTTGCCGGCCGAGCCCCTACCCTTCCACGTACGAAGAAACACGACCTACCTCCCCGTGAACTTCCTCTCCGCCCAACGCGCAGGCGCGTACACGAAGAGGGTGAACAAGAACGAAAGCTGGTTCCCAATGTCCCCGCTCGAGTCCCCGATCCGGGCTGCCAGGACGCCGACGTAGAAGGTCTCGCTCATTCCCACCACAGCGCCGGCGATGCCAGCAGCGAACGCAAGGCCGCCGGCCCAGCCGGAGGGAAGGAGCCTGGGGTCGTTCCAGGCGTCGAGGTCGTAGCCCCGGAACCCCCCGCGCAGCGCCCCGCGGTACAGGTAGTGCTCGGAGGCCAGGATGACGAAGAAGCTCGTGTTCCAGTACCCCAGGAGGGAGAGGAAGTTCTGCAGGAAGGTGAGGAGCTGGTCGCGGCCGACCAGCGCGAGGAGCACAATGGCGACGAACATGATGGACGTCCAGATGAAGCGGGGCACGACCCCGAGCGGCCGTGCGAACTGCTGCACCGAGAGGCCCGCCGAGTACAGGGCGATGGCCGTCATGGCGATGCCGGAGAAGGCGAGGATGACGAGGAGGAACTTGGCGAAGCCGGCGGGGCGGACCATGGTCTGGATGAGGTACCCGATGCCCGAGTCGTAGCTCTCGAGCCAGTCGGCCTTGTCGTTCAGCGCCGAGGCGCAGACGCAGCCGAGTATCATGCCCAGGCACGTGGGGATGCTGTTGCCCAGCGTGGTGAGGAGGAAGACCTTCCACCTGCTCGTGTCGGCGGGGAACTCGACGTAGTAGTCGCTCACGATGGAGCACCAGGACGCCGAGGAGCCGTACAGCACGGCGAAGAGCGTCAGGGCCGTCCCGGAGAGCGTCGGCCCGCCCAGGGCGGTCGGCGTGGCGAGGTCCGCCGACGGGCCCGCGAAGCCGTACATCACGACAAAGACCACGGCGAGCACGAGGCCGGCGAACTTCTCGTACGTGAAGACGGCCTTCAGGCCCACGAACGAGACGACAAACGCGCAGACGGCCGCGATGATGACGCCCAGCTCCGACCCCAGCCGCCCGTCCGATACGGCCGCCAGCGCCTGCCCGCCCGTGATGCAGCCCACCGAGGACCAGCCGATCTGCTCGACGACGTTGAGCGCCGCGATCAGCTTGCTCGGCCACCAGCCTATCGAGTACCTCGAGATGGAGACCTGTCTAAGCCCAGTGCCAGGCCCCATCGTCGCGCACCAGCCCTGTGTCATGTTTATCATCAGCTGAGCTGTGGTTTGCACACAGGAGGTAACCTCTCCGCTAGGATGCTTCTCCCTTACGGTGACTGCACTCCCAAGCAGTGTGCTGAATATCGTGATGGTGATAGTCCTGGACAGGTCAAGGCCCAGCTCCCAGCCGAGGAACCCTGTTGCGAAACAGCTAAGGTTCATTGTTGCAGACATCCACATCTGAGCCTGACTTAGTAGATATTTGAGTCGTGAAGTATCGAGATTGTAACCAATGCGGGTGGATGTACAAGTATTACACATCTCACAACACTTAACCACCGCACAAAGCAACATCTTGCCCCCTGAGCTTGTCAGGAGGATACCAAGGGGAGAGTACTCACAAGGAACATAACCGCCTGGTTGCTCCACGACGCATACGCCGGGTCCCTGTCCTCGGGTCGCCGCCGCGATATGCCGTGAGTCTCGACGCCGATCTTCCTGTCCAAGGCCTCCTCCCAACCGCGCATCGTCGCCAGAACACCCTTCTTGCCGGCATCCCGCAGGTACGGGGGCACCTCATCCTCAACGCTTGCCGAGGATTTCTCGCTCGCTCCGGCGGCCACTTTGGGCTCGATGGGATATTTCTCTTCGTCCTGCATTGCGCGTCCCTGCAGGAGCCCACTTGGGTCTACGGAGCACGAAGGTATCCGTGAAAGAGTGCAGCAATGGCCTGCTGTCGGCATATGCGTACAAATCACAGTACGCTTCCCGGCTATGCTGTCGAGCAAGAGGACCGCCAAGTACCGGAATAAGAGGAGTAGGTATTGACAGATCGAAGAAGGAGGAGAAAAGTAAAGCGCGTACCCGTACAGACAAAAGGCCCGAGGCGATGATCGAGGAAGGCCCAGGACTGGCTCCCGCGCTTCAACCTACAGAGAGGCGAGGAAAGTCTAAGCACTCCCCAGCATCGTGTCCAATTGCGCCGATAAACCGCCAGAGCCCCCATTTTAGCCTCTCTCCATTGGATCTGGAGGCGGCATCGCCCTCCCTCCCCCTCCCAGACTTCTGGGACTGGTGAGGAGATGGGGCCTTGCCGGGATATCACCCGACGGGGTCCCGGGCCTGGGGGCCAGATCGGGAGGCAAATGTCACGTAATATCGTGCAGGTTCGAAGCTTAAACTTCTCTCTCTTATCTCCCACGGACTGGGGGGGGGGGTCGGGCAGCCGGGACGGGCAGGTTTGGGGAGGGCCTCCCTCTTCCCGACAGTCTAGGTATCCGGACAGAAACCAACCGACGATTTCTCCCTCGGCATTTCTGTCCAAGGCGACGTTGCGTCGTTCAACTATGAGTCAGTAATGAGCCACATGGCTTGGTCCCGGTAACCTGGACGCCGCGCTAAGGGCGTCGTCGATCGGCGGCTCCTTGTCCGCGTCTCAGGTACATACTGTCAGATTTCACCTGGCCAGGAGGGCGACAACGCCATACTAGTAAGCGAGAAGAGATATGATGTGCCTGTAGATGAAACCAAAATGGCGTCGGTAGGAACAGTTATTCCAGAGCACATTGTTCTGGCGGCGCGTGACGCAGCAGACATCGCGAGGATGTGGTGAAAGCCGCGGAGTTTGCCGGCGATTTCCCGGCGACCGCAACACCGGCGGAGGAAGTAGACCACATTGTGTGCCAACGCGCTCTACCGGAGCGTGTCCATGGACCATCAATTGTATACAGAAATACGATTGACACCGAAGATACAGCTGCAATAATAATGTTCATTTCTGCCATGGGCATGCACTTGATCGAGAAGCCGGGTGTGCTTGCGACGTGTGGCGTTTGCCCGCAAAGCCGTCGCGCAGCGCCCCGTCCCGAAGCTCTGATCTTGGCGCCCAGGTGCCGAATGTCCCATAACCAAGACGGGAGGGTCTTTAGCAAGAAGCTTGTATTACATGTGTTTGGCGGCTACTGGCGCAGCCGGTTATTTGTGCTCTTAATCGAAACGGCGATTATAAATCGATTCTGGATGTCTTACGTGGGCTTGCTCCGTCTTCTCTTGGCGGCTCGCTGCTGTAACCGAAGTGACCAGGCAACGAGCTCGGAAGCGGGCGGGCCACGGGGAACAGTTTACGTGCGGATACGTTTACAGGCTTGGGAGATTTGAATATGTGACGTATTGACCTGTAGGCTTCCCATTAACTCAACGAGAGGAATACCCGTGACCGCTCGTGATATCTGCGATTGGCTTGTGTGGTCATCTGCCAATCTCCGTCTTGGTGACATCTGCGCAATATTGGTGAGAGCCGACAAGGCACGCGAATTCCTGATCTCCAAATTGTTGGCTCAAGATCAGATGAACGCCGCGGCCCATGTGCGGGAATAGGCAACCGGGACCTTGAGACCTCATTGGAATCATACCTCACCTTGTTTGCCCGTCAATGTGAGCACTTGCCACAGTTGGGATAGAGGCAGCCAACGAGCTTCGCGTCCCAACGAGGATTTGAGTCTTGCGGTAGATGACCAGGGACCCGTCTTCGTGGGTGAGATTATCCGATTTCATAGATAATGACTGTGCGCTCCGTATGACAGACAGTTCCGCGCAAGTGATGCAGCGTGAGCCTGACGCACGCCACCCCCTTCTCCCCCAACCAGCTGAATAGCGCGGAAGTGAGCATGTTACGGAGAAAGAGAGCGTCATACCGAGACTAGAAGCAAATGTACGACGCCGATGCGCTCCCTTGAACACCTGCCCAGAGATCTCAATTCATCATAGTGGTTAAAGTCCGGCGGAGTCCGGCGGCAACGATGACCACTCCTTGGTCCCAACTTACGCCTCTGTGTGAGGCTGATGAATACATGCAGCTCTGACAGCTCATATCAAGATTTCCAGACCGGTGTGACAGTGTGTGTATGATGGAGTGGACCCCAGGGGCCTGCCTGGTAGCCTTCGATACACTTCCGGCGCCGACCAGCTCGCGTGATATGTGCCCAAAAATAACAGCCCAAGTGACAGTGTTGATGGAAGAGGTATGAAGCCCTGAGGAGGCCCTTTTGTTTTCGGAGGGTGCTGGGAACTAACTGGTAGGCAACTTCTCAGCAGTTGGGGTCTTTGTTTCCGACCTGTATAACGTCACATTCGGCGACCAAGGGAAATAAACAGAAGTAGTAAACGGAAAGGCGGGGTGCGCATCGGTGCGGCGCTGTCGCACAGGGCTGTTGGGCTTGCCAGGTCTAGGCTGACCACTGAGAAATGATGACGCTTGTCACCAACGTACAGACCATCTCAGACATCCATCCAGGTTGAAGGCATCTCCGTAGCGGGTCGGAAGGGTCTGGACCACCGGCCGCGGTTCCGTTGAGGTGTCCATTGGGACCTACAGAGGGGCGAACCCCCGATGCTGAGGAGAGCCTGTTGTTTGTATCGTCAAGTCGTCGGGCTTCGGGAAGGAAAGTGCTCGTCACGCCAGCCCAAGCCTGAAGGAATGGGGTGGTGAGATTGCATTGTCTCGGTGCCGTCCAGGAGCCTCCAGGAGGTGGCGCTGTTTTGCAGAGCTCAAACCCCCACGCTCGGAAAAAGAGGCAGGCTGGGGAGTCTGGGAGGGAGGGGGAATGCAACGGCGGGTGAAGGCCATGTCGGCTCAGAAGCTCAGCTCAGCTCAGCTCAGGCTCCAGGCTGAGATGAGACTGGCATCGGCGGCGTGAATTAAGCTCGTGGGCGGAGCAGCAGTTCCCCGGATTTGACAAACCAAATCCTCCAGACGGGGGCGGCAGAGATGCGCCCCAAATAGAATGCAAGGGCATTGTGGGAGGCACAGTCCACGCGGCGTTGGAGGCGGGATGGCACGTTGGACAGGCCGCCGAGAGAGGAGGCCCAAGGACGGGGGAAGCACCGGCTGGGACGGTGAAGCTTCAGCATGGTCTGGTCTGGTCTGGTCCGGCCTGTCCTCCCAGCCGACTCGGACTGGCCCCTTTGGGGGAGGCCACAGACCTCACAGACCACAGCCCATGCACCAACAACCAACAGCGGGTGGTTGGACCGAGAGGGACTGGCTGGATGGACTGAGAGGAGGACAAACTTGAAGACAAGCCCCGAGAGACTGAAAGTTGGCAAAGTTGGTCGCTCACCGACAAAAGAGAGTCTTGAGGTCGTACGGAGCCAATATACCGGGTGAGATCCCAAGTGGCTGGCCCCCTGAAGCTGCAACTCTGATTCGTGAGCACGGGAAAGGATGTAGCGGGAGGGAAGGGAAGAAAAGAAGGAAAAAGAGTGAAAGAAGAGGAGGCAATGAGGACATACCGCCGGCCCCTGACATCCAGCCAGCAGCCAGCCGGCCAGTCAGGCCAGTCAGCTAGGCCCCCAGCTGCGCGTCCCCGGCGGAAGTCAGGGCATTCATTAATGAAGCACACCGTCTTGACCATCGACGACGGGCTTGGATCCGATATGTAGGGGTGGGGAGGAGAAAGGAAATGCGGTAGAAGCAGCAAGGGTGTGGTCTGGAAGGAGTGGAACACGTCCAGCTTCCCCGGGAAAGCAGCACCCCAGGCCACCTGCATACTCAATAAGGCGGGCAGCAGGGCACTGCAGATTGCAGAGAGTATGCTAGGTACTATGTATGGTAGTACATAGTATATCTAGTATCTGCGTGTATCTGCTGTACCCCGGCCTGCTCTGTGGAGTAATGTTTTGGGAATGGAAATGGAAAATCCACCCCAGCCCGTCCCCACACAAACCGCCCCCCAGGCCCCCCCCACAAGTCTCACCTGCAGGCCGGCGCGACATCAATGGACCTTGCAAATCTCCACATTTCCACTCTCCCACTCTCCCAGTCCCTCTCGCGGTTTTGTCAGGGAAGGCATTTCCGGGGGTGACAGCTGCAGCGGCTCCTGGCCAGTCTTGGATCCCGGCCGCCCTGCAAGCCCCAGAAAGGGAAAAATCAGAGTTGCGCCCAGACCTGCCAATGCTCACGAACATTACCGTCGGGGAAAGGGGGGGGGGACAAGAGAAATGAGTGCAAGTTCTGTACTGTATGTACATACCTAAGGTAGGTACCAAGGTAGGTATGCGCGAGTGCATTGGCTCATCACCGGGCTGGAAGGTGTAATCTCAAGGGGAAGGACGCACGCACTCAATAATAAACGCACATGTACACACGACACTGACACACACCTCTGTCGTCGCACACGCCAATAATAAACAAGGCGGTCGATCGGAATGGCGGCATGGCGTTGCCAGGACAGGCATGGGGCAGACATCGTGGACAGACAGCGTCTTTTCTTTCCCTTTCCTTTTCTTTCAAGGTTCGTCCCAGCTTGTGAGGTTTCTGCCAGTCTGCCGGAAGGGAGCCGGGCCACTCCCCGGGGCGCAACTGGAGTCCAATACTATACATATGTCTAGACGTTTTACGCGGCGGGTTACAGACAGACGTGTCCTCTGCACCGAGTCGACAAACCGGGACGAAAAGGAAAAGAGCGAATATACATGAGGTCAGCGCGGGCCTAATTTTGAAATCCAATCTTCGCACCAACAGGATCAGAGAATACATGTGCCAACACACACCTGACCTCAGGATACAACAGTCCGACAACACAAACACTGACAACACCAATGGCATGCCTGACACACACCACCAGCCAAACAGTCTTTTGACGTGTGTGTGTGGGCAGGCAAATTGAGCTGGGTCATGTAATACTTACTACTGGTGTACCCCTCGTTTCCACGGATATCCGATATCCTAAATCTTGGGGTCGAGAAATCCAGGCACATTTGTGCATTTGTAGTCACATTAGGGAGAGGAAGGGGGAGGGGGCCAAGATGCAGTGTGCAATAGATAGAAACACGACATCAGGATAGCCAGGCCAGGCCAGAAAAGGAGGCTCAGGGACCCAATCTGGAGACCTGCTCCTTTTTTCTTCCCCCTTCGCACCCAGACCACTCACTCCTTCACTCCCTCGCCCGGCCAAGCTGCCCAGTCAGACCAAACCGCCCATCGTCAGATCGCCGCGCCCAGTGCTAGTAGTAATATTTGGCTTGATCTATCTGTGAATAGAACAGCAGCACTGCTGTACCTTGCATAATCGCTCACAGCAGCAATGATATGCCCATCGGAATTTCTTGCTCGCCCGTGGCCACACCGAAACAGTTCCCCAGGTCTCAGGCACCCTTGCCGCAACCAAGATCTGGAATTCCAAAGCTGGGGGGGGGGGGTGTGCACACACAAAATCAGAGAATCTCCGGGCGAGCCCGGGCGCAGCGCGCGCAGGATTTCACGCCTCGGCTCGGTATCCTTACGGGTTCCCCTTGCATCCCAACCAGTCGTCAAGGACCAGACTTGTGGGTTGGGTGGGGGATGAGGATGGGGACGGTGGGCATGTATGTACCTTTGGCGCTGGTGGTGGTACGTCCACGTCGTCCACGTCGTCCACATCGTCCACATCGTCGATTGCTTCACCGGACACCGAGGGATGCCAATCTCACCACCTGGCAGTACACCATGCGAGGACAGAAAGAAGGGTCGCTGGTTGGCTGTTCTCCACCCAAAAGCGGCGATGCACCTTCCACTCGGTAGTTCTGTACGATGTTATTGTGGAACAGTCTCATGCTTGCGGCTTCCAGGCCCTCTGTCGACAACATGACAGCATTCCGGGGCACAACACCACCAGCTCGTACAGACAGAAACGGCAGACCAAATTTAAAAATAAGAAGAACAAGATGGCGCAGGTGTGAGACCTTTCCCCCACATTTTCGACAACGCAGGTCGCCACCTGTCCCTTGTCTCTTCCTCTGCTGCTGTTTCTGGTGTGAATCCCTTGAATAGAACCTGCTCCTATCGCACGACGGTACTCACCTAGGTATGTCACCTCGGTATGGTGCTACACTATGTAAGTACCTAGGTGCTCAGGTACCTATCTACCGTTGGTGTCAGGCCCAGCGTGGTGGTTCCACTCGGCCATTCGGTGCGAGCCAAGGTAGGTACCAAAGGTACCATCGCCTACGTTGGTCTCCCCAACGGCCCCATCCCCCCATCCGCCATCCCCCACACTTGCTTGATAGACGAAAACAGTGACAACGTGCTACTGCGGGTACGCGGAAGTCTGCATGGGGGACATCTCACACAACCCTTGCACCCTTTTCTCTTCGTTCACTGCAGTTCCGGCACCAATAACACCAAAAGCACACCCACGCTCACCACACGGCCGGTGGCTGCCACATTTATTTAATCCTCACCCCGTCCCTTCCTTCCCTCACCGTCTTCCCGCTTCCCCAGACTCCAGTCTTCTCCCAACACCTCCAGGCCTGGTCAAGAGCAGACAAAGACATCCTTGATCGTCTCCAACGAAAGACAGAAACAAAAACAAACCAACCGTCGCATCCCATCAAGACATCCCAACCTGCAGTCAACACACCCACACGCGCCAAACACATCATCCCATATCAATCACTCACTCACTCAGACATCGACTGTAAGTAGCGACTCATCACCTCCCGCTTCCCACCTCCCACCTCCCACCTCCTCCTGTGTGACACATATATAAAGGGCCGATGCTGACCTCGTTTCCCAGAGAAGTCCCCCCACCAACAACAACAAAAAAGCATCACACTCGCCTCATCCCAGTCGAGCGCACCCCCAGTCCCGTGAACAAGATCAAAGCCATCATCAAGATGCCCAGCCACATCGCCTCGCCCCTCGCCGTCTCGCCCTCGCGCGAGCGGCTCCAGCTCATCACCTCCCAGGACTTTGCCAGCCTAACCAAGACCCTGTCCTCCAAGGACCTCCAGTCGTCGCCCACCCCAAGCTACGACTACTCGCCGCGCGAGTGGGACGTCCCAGCCCCTCCGCCGCCGAGCCCCGTCAGCTTCCGCCACGAGAAGCAAAACTCCCGCCGCTAATGGGCCACTGTTGTGCTCTCCCTGGGCAAACAGCAAGCCAGGGGTCTCGGCCTTCATAACTTCACCCCTTCACTTGCACAAACCGTCTTTTAATTCATTCGGATGGGAGTTCTTGGTCCTTTTCTCATGGTCATCACGCGGCACGAAAACGGAGGTGCAGGAGCCGCGGCGGCAGGATCAGCATTCATGCTAGGGTTTACTTCATTTGGTCTGCTTCATTTTCTCCCCTGGGCTTTTCGGCGCAATGCGGCATGGATGGAAAACAAAAAAAGGGATTGGCGAATTCGACGGACTGTATTTTTATTATGACAAGACGAAATGGAGCGGGGCCATTGATTCGCGGATTTACTCGAGAGAAGGGTTGACGATCAGGTTTACGACCACGGTTCAGATAGAGGGAGAGAAAGGGGGAGGGGAGGATCGTGTCATGGTTCAGTGCTGTCTCGTCTCACCGAGCAGCCCACAGCACTTGCACAATGTTGGGGGCGGACCGCGGCGGCATTGGCGGGAGGCTCTCGAGGGGGTGCCTGTCAATAGACCATAGAAGACAGCAGCAGCCGAACGAGGCATGTTGATTTCACAACGGGGCATTCGGGCTCTTCGTCGGTACGAAAATTGGAAAGGCGATCCAGAACCAATACACCGGGTGCGCCCCCGCTTGTGGAGCCCCGTGGGCCCGGAGTGGCCTGCTCTCCCCCACGGATGTGATCCATGATCCGCGGACTCCTCTGCTGGCAAGGCGACTTGTTTGCCTCATCTCTCGTGTGTGTCCCGCTCTTCCCTGGTTGTGACATCGGTGACACGGATGCCGCTATGCTAGGTGGCGAGACCCTCAGCACACAGCCGAGTGGTGGGGGAGGTGCTGGATGCGAGAAGCCGGTCTTTTGCCTTGGGTGGTGGTGGTGCTGAGACGATCTTTATTGTAGTACGCACGTATGACTGAAGTCAGTCCCGGCCTCCTCCCTCCGGCCGAGAGCAACTAGGTAGGTAAGTAGGCAGGTAGGCGGCGCAATCGCCCGAGCTGCGGAATTACCAGGGGCGGGCTGGACGGGCTGGACGGGCTCCCTGAGGCGAGGTCCGTGTTGCAACCTTGCTTCCTCCCATGCCTCCCTCCCTATTCCGAGATCTACGTTGGATACCGAGCATCCGGCACTGAACTGAGAGTCGTGCGAGCACAATGATGTGTCGCGTGCTACGGACGGAATGGCCCGGCTCTTTATCACAGTCTCCTTGCTGTGGCACTGTAAATGCAAAGCGCGGAGGGATGTGGCTGGCCAACTTTAACTTGTCAACCAATAATTAGGCTCCTCAGTTGTTTGCCATACTAGAGACAGACATGTCGGGTAATAGTGGCCAAGAGAGGTAGATCCGTCCTTCCCGAAGACGTCGGGTTTCACTGAAGTCATCACAAACTTTGACTAAAGACGGGGGACCGTGGAAAAGGTTATGCGCTTCTTGTGTCCGTCACGGATCTCGATGAGGCAAGGACCATACCAATTCTGTTCAATTATTTTTTTATTCGCATACAACGAGTGAGTACAGTCGCTGCGATAGAAGTGTGCATCTACTCTGGATACTACCTCAGTGCGGAGAGCTGAGGTCAAGGCTAGCGCGAGCAGCCGTCGCGAAAGCTGTGCTCTGAGACTGGGATAAAATTCAATTACCCAAACGCGGTGGTATCGCGTCTGATGCGAGCCCTGGACGCGTCAGGCCCCCCAGCGGGGCAAATACCCGCCTCAAAAGACCTAGGCTAGCTCCAAATGCATTGTCCCTTCCATTGACCTCTGGTTTGTTGACTTTGCACCTGCACCAAGTGCACGTCCGAATTGGTCGTTCCTTCTTCTCATCAACCAATTCATCACCGTATCATCTCGTCCCACTGCCATCACAATCCTCTTCTGCACTTGCCTTTTGCACACTCTTCTGCTTGTGTGGAAACTACTACGACCTGTAATCATAATGCCAGGAGCAACTTCCGGAAGGCCTCGAGGCCGCCCTCGCAAGGTAGCCGCGCCCGCCGAGACAGCTACCATCGGCACCTTCACCCGCGTGTCGAAGCATGCAGTACCCATCGAGAAGGAGGTCAGCGACAAGAAGGGCACGCCTGCCACCCCCTCCACGCGCAAGAGGAAGGCAGCCCGCTCTCCCGAGCCAGAGGAAGCCGCAACACCGCGAGCTTCACGTCAGATCCTGAACATCACCAAGTCAGCAAAGAAGGCTCGTCACCAAGAACCAGAGCCCTCCCCCAGACCGAGCACACAAGAGCGGATCCCGTCGACCCCGCGCCGCAACAACAAGAAGCGCGCCCTGTCGCCCGACATCGAATCCCCTCGCACCAAGGAGGCCGGCAACCTCTTCAAGCGCCTGCGTATTCAGGCCTCCCCATCCGCAGCCGCCCCGCGTCTCTCCTCGCCCCTCATCACCCAGGCTAGCACGCCTGCGGCCTCCGTCGTCCCAGACACGGAAGAAGAGAACAGCGAGGATGAGTCCGCCGCGACCACGCCCGAGCCCGAGCCCGAGCAGGTCCTCCCGCAGGAGCTCCTCGACATTGTCTCCCTCTATTCGGCCTTCCTCAAGACCATCGTGGTGCACTACGCCCACAACGGCACCAACACGCCCGTCGACCTGCGCCAGATCAGCCAGCCCGTCAGCCTGGCATGGGGCAAGAGGCGCATTTCCCTGGCGGACATCCGCCGCTGCGTCGGAGTCATGGACATCGATTCCAGCGCTGTCAAATCGCCTTTCTACCTGGTCGACTACGGGAATAAGAAGACCTGTATCGAGCTGCGGGACGAGCAGCACGGGCGGCCGCTGGACGAGGAAAGGCTGGTGCGCGTGTTCGAGAACAACCTACGGGCGATCTGGACCAAGCTCAGCAACTACGCAGGCGCTGAGATGAGCGGGTTCATCCTGGGCCTACCAAAGAGCCCCATCACAAGCTGCGAGGCCCTTACGAAGGCTTCCTCCTTACTCGCAAAGGGGCAGCGCAACATGCAAGAGCTGAAGGCCGGCATCGCAGCCATGAAGGAGGAGAAGGAGGCTAGCAAGACGCCTGCCGTTCTGCAATCTACGGAGACCGAGGGCATGTCTGCCGCCCCCAAGAAGCTGTCCCTCATCGAGCGCCTCCGCCTCAAGGAAAGCCAGCTCGCCCAGCTCGCAGCCACTGGGCCCACCGCTGCCGAGCTCGAGCGCCGCGCAGCTCTCCAGCGCGCTGACGACGTCGCCGCGGTGGTTGCCATGCTGGCGAAGGCATCCGGGGGCATGGGCATGGGCGGGCGGGTGTCCTTCAGGATGGTCACGCTGCTGCAGAAGCTGAAGGACTCACTGAGGCTGCCCATCTCGAAGGAGGAGGGCGCGGCCTGCATCCGGCTCCTTGCAGGTGAGGTGGCGCCCGAGTGGCTGAAAATTGTCGTCATTGCCGGCAAGGAGAATGTCGTCGTGCAGACGGGACGGGCGCCAAGCTCTGGGGAGGTGATGGAGAGGGTCAAGATGCTGTCTGGTTGAGAAGTGTCTCTTGTTGGGTGCTAAAGTCCGAGAGGCTGTTGTCTCTTTGACTGGACGAACATATTGCATTTGTTTGACATCGCTTTGGCCGGTCATCGTTGGCGTTGAAGGAAGGGCTCACTTTAAGAAAGCATCTGGAGTCGGTTGTCTTGATTGCTCAGGAACAGCATTATTATCAAAGGGCTGCCATCGTTAGGAGGAATTGGCATTGGACCTGTGGACATAGTCACTCTCTGGACATTAGCATTGGGAATGAACAAACTGTCGAAAATGGAGACAGGACAGCCGCTGCAAATACTTGGGCATTGACATCAATCAAATTCTATTCCCAGACTCTATGGACAACTCTAAATGTGTCACTCCTGAATAAGAAATTTGGGGAGGCATTCATCTTTGCTATGCAAGGATGGGGCGCGACCTGGTCCTCGGTCGATGACCCAACCTCCCTTCCGGACGGCCCCCAAATGAGGAGAGGCAGCCGACCGGCTCCCACTTTTCGCCCATCAATAGGAAGACGTGGCAATCTATGACCAAGCTGCCTACGGCCCGAGAGTCAACCCCCAACAGTGGCCCTCTTCCGGTTTCCCAAATCAATCAGCGCTCCCTTATGTTTTTGGCGAGTTTTTATCCTTTTTTTTGGTCTTCCCTGGTGTCGTGTGTCACCACTGTTATCCAGCTAGGCACCTGTCACCCCCAGCCAGCCCCTCCGCACACAAAGAAAGGTTCTGCGCCGCCGCCTATTTCTTGGCGGCGGCGTCCTTCTTGGGGAACTTGGGCTGGCCGATGTCGGTGCCGCGGAGCTTGACGTTGAGGACGCGCTCCAGGTTGCCCAGGACCTTCTGGTCCGGGGTGGCGGTGCCGCGCTCAAAGTCCGCAATGACGGTGGGCGTGGTGTTGCACTTGGTGGCGAGCTCCTTCTGGGTCATGGTCGGGGTCTGGGCGTTGCGCGCGGCCTTGATGGCGTCGGCGACCTTTTGCCCCACCGTCTTGGGCTTGACGATGTCGTCGCTGCGGTCCACCTTTGTCAGGCGCTGGCCCTCGCCGCCTGTCTTGGCCTGGTAAGGGGGGAAAAGAAGAAAGACCACACGTTAGAACACGCTTTGGGGGGGGGGAAACCGTGCAGTAGTAGATCTGCAAGACGAGGTGGGAGAGAAGGGCTCAGACCCCGTGCGGGTTGGGAACTCACTGCGTTACCGATGGCGTACTTCTTCTCGCTGCCGATGACGGCGCCGCTGCGCATGGCGGCGTTGAGGGCGCCCTTCCCCCTGACGACGGTCTCGCGCTCGCCGACGCCGCCGCGGACGGACTTGCCGATCTTGGTGACCTGGTCCCAGTCAGACATCTTGAAGGCGGTTGCTGCTGATGATGTTGTTGTTGTTGTTGGTGCTGTAGTCGTTGAGGTGTGTGGTTGATGCGAAATGTTGTGTGGTCTCGCCGCTGCCTGCTCGGAGTTTCGGCGGGGTTATGATATCAGGCTGGTGGTTGGGCTGTCGTCAGGCACCACGAAATAATCTGCCAAGAGGGTTGCTCGTGGGGGTGTTTAATGGGGCTGGAGGGTTGGAGGGGTGGAGAGGTAGAAGAAACTTGATGCTGTTGTGTGGTTTTGACGGACAAGGCTGCACTCTGTCTGGGTGAGTTGAAGGGGTGAAGTTAAATCTTTGGAACTCTATGGAACCATGACGCTGAGGGAGCGAGGTAGTAGGGCGTGGGGCGTTTTCCGGCGTGGGAGTCAGCCGGTGACTTGAGACGCACGGCCCTTTGAAGTGTTGGCCTCTCAGCCCGAAGGCCAGAGGGGCCGCCTGTTGGCATGGGGCTGTGCTTAGTCACTAACGACAATTGGCTTTGATGGCAGCCTTGGGCTGTTAGTAGTGTGTGTTAGCGGACCTCGGGAGGGTGGGTCTTGTAGGCGGCGCGGCTGTGGGCATCTACTAGGCCAGCCTAGGCGCCTTGGGATTATTTTGCCCAGCTGCGAAGACCCGGGGGGCCATGGAATGTAGGGTAAATTTCCCCTGTCTTAAACCTTGGAGGACGCGGTACAATGATAAACCACCAAGAACATCCTGACTATTATACTGTATGTATATGCCTGGGTGTCTGCGGGGTGGGTGTTGGGAGAGTGGCCCTCTATTTCTGTGGGTGTCATATCCGAGTTTCCTGTCCAACAAATGGTATGCAACTCAAGGATGTCGAGCAAACTTGAGAGTTTATTCATAGTTATTCATAATCATAATTAGGCCCCCTAACTGGAAGAAACACCCACCGTCTTGGTGGGCAACGAGACCATTGTACCGTGTGTCCCTAGGCAAGTTGCTCGTACTTAGCGGGATCTCTGGCAGGGCCCCTGCGAGCGAGACATCGGCCGAGTCTCAGCAGCTTCGGGGGCACCCGGTCTGTTGACTAAAGTCAATGCTGTAATCCGTCATCGCAGAGGCTGCCACAACTCTCAAGACCACCACGAACGGCATTCCCGCTCGCAAGCTTTTCTGCTCTTCTTAGCCCAGACCTCGCTGCCTATGCACTTGTAATCCTGCGGCAAAGCTCAATGCGCTGA
This sequence comes from Diaporthe aspalathi, assembly GCA_001447215.1. Lineage (NCBI taxonomy): Eukaryota > Fungi > Ascomycota > Sordariomycetes > Diaporthales > Diaporthaceae > Diaporthe > Diaporthe aspalathi. The sequence continues at coordinate 29,775 of LJJS01001831.1, forward strand.
CCAACCCCGCTGGCGTCTTCCCCGTCTCACGACTCTGCTCTTGCCTGGACATGAGTCGCGGCACTGGCCGGTGGCTGTCTTGTGCCACGTCAAGCACCGTCGCCCATGCCCTCGGGTTGGACTCGCCACGCACCAAGCAGTTCCTGTTCACCCTCTTCGTCGCACTTGAGTGGCTGCCAGGACACTCACAGGCCAGACTCCTCGGTTGGTGCTGGACCGCCATACAGTATGCCTTGAGCACGCTCATCGTCCTCCAAGTGGCCCGGTGCCTACTTGCGACGACCACTTCTGCGAAATGGACAGGCCACGGGAGGGTCCTACTGCTCCCTTGTAAGACAACTCACTCGAGGTTCTTTCCAAAGAAGCATTCCTTCGACTACTCATACCTGGTCGTCGGGATTCCGGTCGGCTGGGAGGGCGTCTCTGGAGGCATGGTCTCGGTGTCTTCCACACAGCAGCCATGGTATTCCAGCCTCAGGAGAGGCTGGTATCATGTTGACCCCGCAGACTATCTGCACCGAGGAGACAGGCACTTGGGCTTGCGAGGCAAGTTGGATGCCTATTTGAGGACACAGGTAGGTTCCCCTGAACCAGACCCTCTAGCCGGATTTCAACTGACACGGCCGCATAGGGGGCCGACCCGGCGGCCTATCCCCATGCATACCTGGTCACAGCTGCCAGGTTCCTGGGATATCACTTCAACCCGGCTTCCTTCTGGTATCTGTACTCGGACGACTTGTCACTGGCCGCCATGGTCATAGAGGTCAACAACACCTTCGACGAGAGGCGCATGTACTTTCTGGAGCCAGCAGAAGCGGAGCAGAGCAGTCAAATTGAAGACTCACAGGGTTCTGTTCCTTCAGATGCCCCGAAATCGAGCACACCTGCCGTATTCAAACAGGAGTGGCCAAAAGACTTCCACGTGTCACCTTTCAACTCACGAAAGGGCTCCTACAGCCTCCAGGCATCTGACCCTTTGAAGTCCGCGGCGGAAGGCCGAGAATGGGTTGATAGCACCATAACTTTAAAATCATCCAAGGGGCACGGAAAGATCGTTGCAAGGCTTGTCTCGACTTCTCGGCCGATAGATCCCTCAGACATGACCATCGCACAGAAGTGTTACTTCCTCCTGTCGTGGTGGTGGGTGGGATTTGTCACTTTCCCCAGGATCGTGAAGGAAGCCGGCCGTCTCTGGTTCAAGAGGAAGCTCCACGTGTGGTACAGACCTGAGCCCCTAAAGGAAAGCATGGGACGCGGTGCGGACCCCGCCGAGCGGAAACTAGAATTCATGTTCAGGAGATACCTACGGAGCCTCGTTGAACAGTGTCAAGCTCCCATCGCCCTTAAGTATGTTCCATGCGGGCTAGCTGACTCTGGCAAGGAGCTGATGCTCTCTCCTGCCGCCAAGGACAAAGGGGACGCAGGTGTTGATGAAATGGAGTTCAAAGTCTTGACCCCTGTTTTCTACACAAGGTTCGTGTTCTACGCACACGACCTCGAGGCTCTCTTTTCGGAGCTGCGAGAAAGCTGCACGATCTGGGTTACACGTCCGGAACTCCTCCCAAGGTTACTGTTCAAGAAGCCAGCACCATCGCTGGAGGCAAGGAGCCCCGTGGACTTCGCCTTGTACGAGGCCATTCGATATCTCCGGCGGAGGCCGGACGCAATTGTGCGACCTCTGACTTCCAATCAAACCCTACAACAACCCTCACCGGCTACTGCGGTGGACATACGCGACTTTCGGATCTCATCCATGGATGCATACATGCTCCAGCAAGGAGATACGAGCATGCGGAAGCAGTACCGCAGTCTGGTTCTCAGACTATTCGTAGCCGACAGACTGGCCTTCGGGAACCTGCTGCTCGTCGACGCGGCTCTGATCGTGCTGAGGACGTGCCTGGCATGGGCCGTGACCTTTGCGTGGGGGACCAAGACACGCATGTTTGGGTACGCCGCCGCTCTGTGGATATGTGGGCATGAATAGGCGAGGTGATGCATGCGAAGAGGCACCAGCTATCGACCCGGTGTTGCGCGGGGTGCACCCAGGGATCCCGAGTACCACTGCCTCTGCTACATGCTGCATGCATGTCAAGTTGCACGACTAACATCGCCAAAAGCTGCCTGTGCGATCCCTGAGCCTCTTCTGTGGTCTCAAGCATGAGCAGTGTCTCGAAACAATAGCACTATAGAAGCTACACCGGCTCCGTCTGACAAACTACACGTTGTGGAGGCACCGGTCAGCGCAGCCTTATGAGAGAATGACGTTGCACAGATTTAACGAGGTGCTTGCCTGCAGAAAACGGGTGGCAACTCACATGCCCAAAGTGGAACGAATGCTCAGCCCTCATTAGCTGGACGCTGAGGTTTGAGCAACACGGGCAAAAGCTTGATTCGGAAAGTTTCCCCACCTTAAATTCTGTACGGCCGATGCTTTCACTATCGGAATTCCAAATAGACCCAACTGCAGGCTGTGGGTCAGCCGTTACTTACTTACCTATCTCGGCTTCGCGGATCGTATCCGAGCAGCCCATTGCAGACGGGCCCGTCCTTCAAGAGTACATACTTCCAATAGAGCTGCTTCACCTGACAAATAGCGCAGGTATAGCGGCACCATCCTGCAAGTGCGGTCGAGATCTTTGTTCGCACACTCGTGGACGGGCAGACGGGGCGAAAGAACTATGAACCCTGGGAATGGTTCCACGGTCCGCCGTTCTGAGTGTGATTCGCGCTGCATCTGTAATAAGACCGGGATCCATCCTGCAAGACAATATGCTGCAAGACAAGTGCTGCGAGAGGCTGGCTTGGCGGGCAGAGAGCTAATGCGCCGCTGCGAAGCCCGCCCCTCCTGCCCCCTCCCCCGGGAAATATCAGACGAGGGTGCATTGCAAGGTTCGTCGTCACGTTAGGTTGTGTCATCAGCTTGGAATAGTTGCGCAGGATGACAGCTCGAGCGAGGTCGATCTCACATCTCACCCCCCCCCCNCCCCGCCCCACCAACGCACCCCTCATGCAAACGCCCAAGGTGAGCTGATCCTGGCATGAATGAGGGGGGGAGGACAGAATTTCTCAAATTATCGTGGCTGCGGGGGGCTCGCGGTGCTTGCATGTATCTTGGGCCGCTGGCGGGAGACCTGCTTAGGTAGCTTAAGCAGCTTACCGCCGTTCTGTCCGGACGGCAGGAAGACCAGAAATACAAATCAGAAACGCACCGGTCCACATTACAGCGAAGTGCTTTCATCATAGCGTCGGCAAACAGGTATAGTGGCTCCTGAAGCCCGGGTGACAAGTGGGCAGGGTTCTTGCGTCAACCGTGCAGCCGTGCTGATCCCTCTGCGTCGCATCACTTTCCGTTGCTCCTTGGACGGAGCTCGAAGGTGAAGGGAGCATATATAGCGAGGGAGCTTCCCTTGTCCTAAGACCGGGGAGGATCTCCTCTCCTCTCCCCAGACAAGCCTCGACGTAGCTCTTAACAATACCTCCTTCAACGTTGTAGCCCAGGTCCTGCCCACCTCTCCCAAGCATCCTCAAACAGACAGAACAGCTCTTCACCATGGTTCTCAAGGGTCACTGTCTCTGCAAGGCCGTCACCTACACGGTCGACGTCGACCAACCCCTGATCACAGGCTACGACCACTGCGACGACTGCCAACGGCAGTCTGGCTCGACATATTGTAAGTTCTTTGTTCACCTTCACACCGAGTGCTTGCGAGTTCCCGGTACCCCTTGACCTCGCGGGGTCCAGCGAAGTTTTGGGGGGGGGGGGTGGTTGGCGGGTCAAGGAGGAGTTCCGGTCGTCGTCATCGCGGGGCCGGGAATCGGTCGAGCCCCACCCCCGCAAGTCTTAGAGGCACGGATGTCGCGAAGCTCTCTCACGACCCCTAGCCCCAAGCGGAAGCTCCGCCTAAAAGTTCACGGATCCACGAACATCTTCGTGCCCGGGGGGAGACTCGGAACGAGCAAGAACAATCATGTCTCTGCGCACATCTGCGCACACTCAGCCTCTCCCTACGCATGTGTGGTGCAGGAAGTCTATATGCTGACCCGATTTCTCGCCTTCCACCCTTCGCAGCCCTAGTCGCCGTCGTCCCGAAGGACAAGCTCACGCTCAACGGGCCGACCAAGTCGTGGGCGGGTAAGGGCTCGTCGGGCAAGGCCGTGCACCGCATCTTCTGCTCCGAGTGCGGGTCCCCGATTGCCCACGACCCGGACGCGGCGCCCGAGATCATCGCCCTCAAGGCCGGCACCCTCGACACCGAGATCAAGAAGACGCTCAAGCCCGACACGGAGATCTGGACCAAGTCCAAGCTGCCGTTCATGAAGGAGACGCTGGCCAAGCCCTTTGAGGGCATGCCTGAGTAAGACGTCAGGGGTTGCGTTTATTGTGTATGGGTGGGTGTACCGATTGGGGTGGTGTGCGGGGGGCGGAGATACCAATCTAGTGTACAGCTTGACAGCAGCAGCAGCGTTTATCCGTCGGGTATAATAAATGAGATTCGAGATTTGAGATTCGAGATTGATAAAAAGACCGTCTTTAGTGCTATGGAATTTGTCACAAACAGTGGGTCCTGCAGGATAAGAGGCGATAAGAACCTGCGATGCATCCAGGGAGACACACCGCCTTCCTCCCGCGGCTTCATTAAGCGGTTTTTTTTTTGGCTGCCAGCGCGGGTCCAGACGCGACGCAACCCCCCCCCTTCCCGCCCGTACTGGACTCGTCCAAGGGTCCTCTGGTCCCTCATGTTTTCTTCCCTCACCCACCCACAACACTCTAGACATAACCTTGCCTCTACACCACACATCGACAACGACAACAATAACAACAACGACCAGGCCACTCGTCCAACTCGACCTTCTCGAAGCACGTTTGACATACCAATCTCACCATGGCTGTCTCTAAGAAGATGAAGGTTCATTTGCCTTCCTAAACCAGCCTCGCAACTTCCGCTGCTACTTGCTGCTTTGCTGCTGTGCTACCCTCCACGTTCCCCATGCTGACCCTCTCAGATCCAACGCGAGCACAAGAAGGCCGACCTCGCCGGCACACGCGCCCCAGTCAAAGCCAACGGCCTGCCCGTCAAGCCACCCAAGGAGACGGTTATTGTGCGTTGGGAAACAAAAACAAGACGGGCGGGCAGCCAGCCCACCCCTCCTGCCCAACCAAACCACTTGTGCGAGGGCAGTCGGCTGACATATCACGACAGTGCACAAACTGTCGCCGCGAGATGGTCAAGAGCAACGTGAAACCGCTCATCGACCACGCCGACACACACAAAGGGTTGACAAAGGAGCTGTGCTTCCCGTCTGTTGTCTTCACGTAGGGGGCCGCTGGACTTCCTCGATTTTCCTCTGCTACGTCTGTCAATTGGCGCTCCCGGATACCTTGCCTGTATCTCTTTAGACCGTCTATAATAAGAGCCATTCACGTTCAACAATGCGTTTCCTCACACTAGCAGGGGCCCTCCTCTGCCTCTAGACACCAGCAAGACACTATACCTTGCCCCGTGTGCCTCGTCAGGCTCTCGGCATGAGGAATGTCGGCATCCCTACAGCGCTAGAAGCTGCTGGATTACGCCAGACAGCGGGGACATGGACGACTTGACACCTGGACTGGTTTTCTCGACGTTCAGCTTGGTTATTGCATCTCGAAGGGCAGGGTTAGGGATCTGGGTATAGGGTTTCCCACCTCGGTGTTAGACATGCTACAAATGAAACTATCCCCGCCCCTCGGCAGTAAGGCCCTAGTAACTCCGCAGTGGACTTCCATTCAAAGATCAGCGGCCACGCCATCACTGGAAAGTATGATTAGATTTCAATAATATTTAAACGGGCAGGGTGCCCCTTGGCATCCCTTCCCAAACATAATCATTATCTCAAGCTCAACATCAAAGCAACCAGCCACCATGCCGTTCCCAACACGCAAAATTGGCGACGATGACGTCTCGGCCATCGGCCTGGGCTGCATGGGCATGTCCTTTGGCTACACCTCGTTCGGCGGCTACGACGACAAGGAGTCCCTCGAGGTGCTCACGCGCTCCGCCGACCTCGGCGTGACCTTCTGGGACACCAGCGATGTCTATGGGCCCCACACCAACGAGAGGCTCCTCGGCAAGTGGTTCAAGGAGACAGGGCGGCGCAAGGAGATCTTCCTCGCCACCAAGTTCGCAAACTACATAGACCCAAGCGGCAACTTTGTGGTGCGCGGTGACGCCCCTTACGTCAAGGAGGCTTGCGCCGCGTCCCTGGAGCGCCTGGGCGTCGACCAGATTGATCTATACTGTAAGTCATGGCCTCCCCCGCCGCAGATCCGGCGGC
>LJJS01001831.1:36095-49803 GCA_001447215.1 Diaporthe aspalathi
CCCCCCCGCCAGACCAGCACCGCGTCGACGACAAGGTGCCCATCGAGGAGACGGTCACGGCGATGGCGGAGCTGAAGGCCGAGGGCAAGATCCGCTACCTGGGCCTGTCCGAGTGCTCGGCCAGGACGCTGCGCCGCGCCCACGCCGTGCACCCAATCGCCGCCGTGCAGATGGAGTACTCGCCCTTTGCGCTGGAGATCGAGTCGGGGCAGACCGACTTCCTGCGGACCGCGCGCGAGCTGGGCGTCAAGATCGTGGCGTACTCGCCCCTCGGGCGCGGCTTCCTGACGGGGGCCATAAAGTCCCGCGGCGACATCGAGGAGACGGACTCGCGCCGGCGCCACCCGCGCTTCTCCGAGGCGCACTTCCCCGAGAACCTGAGGCTGGTGGAGGCGCTCGCGGCCATCGCGGCGAGGAAGGGCGTCACGCCCGGCCAGCTGGCCCTGGCCTGGGTGCTGGCGCAGGGCGAGGACTTCATCCCCATCCCCGGCACGAAGCGCGTCAGGTACCTCGAGGAGAACGCCAGGGCCGCCGGGGTGGCGCTCACCCCGGGCGAGGTGGCCGAGATCAGGGCGGAGATCGAGAAGGTCGGCGGGGCCAAGGGGGAGCGGTACCCGCCGCAGATGCTGGCCAAGTGCTTCGGTGACAGCCCTGAGCTGCCCAAGTAGGAGGCGGTCTTTGCTGGTTCTGAAACGGAAAACTGGCAGTGCGTTATATAGGCGGGCTAAAGCTATTGATGTTTTGGAAGCCCCATTTTCAAGTCCCGTTGCGTGCCCAGCCAGCCTGTTTATGGACCTTTTTACGTCCTTGGCATTCTTGAAGACCACCCCGTTGCTAGATCTTACCCAGGACAGCCGACGAGCCGTCTAGTAGCAATCACCAGGGACGTTGCAGTCCGTCACGTCAACGTCCCTCTTCTCCTTCTTGTAGCAGCCCCCTGGTACGTTGGAGTCTGTGGCATCAACTGTTGAAGATGAGTTAACAGAAGGAATCTGGCTCATCATTTGACTCATTTACATACCATCACGGGTAGGAACCGTGAGGGCGGAAGATGCGACAGCTCAGTCCTCAACGGCCAGACGCCGTACCAGGGCGCGCCGAACGCCGAGACCAACGCTCTCTGGCACGACCTCTACAGCAAGGTCGGCATCTCCCAGATCCCGGCGTCTTCAGCAGCCAAGCTCGAGGTCCCGTCCAGCCCCGGGCCCGGCCACGAGGACCAGCACTACGTGTTCCACCACCTGCACTGACTGAACATGGTACGGCTGATGCTGTGGGCGGGCGGCTCCCCGGGGGCGGGGGCTGTACCTCAACGTTACGCACCTTGGTGACACGGAGGAGGAGAGGATGGGACACGTGGAGCACTGCATCGACCAGATCAGGCAGTACCTCATGTGCCATGCCGACACGACGCCGCTGGTGTGGCAGTGGAGCGAGAGGAATCGGAAGTACCTAACGCACATGGGCATGAAACACACGTGTAGAGACTGGGACAGGTTCTATGAGTGGGCTGAGAGGCACCAGAGCCAGTGGGGTTACGACCGGTCCAAGTATGTGCCAGGGAGCCCTGCATGGGAGGCCACGAAGGTGAACGTGAAATGGATGAAGCACATTCCCGGTGACTTTGAATAGTAGAGATGACATCGTTATCGTTAATGTCCACGGGTGTGGCACGTACTGTTGAAGCGATGAGTTCATCTACTTCATGACTTCCTATATGATAATATCCAGATGCCTGTCTGCTTCAGGGGGTGCATCCGGCTGCATGAAGTGACCGGTATGTACTTGTACCATTTCAAAGGCAGGTCGAAGCCTCTTTAGGTGCTAATGATGCGTTTCCACTGCTCTATGTTTACGCTGCTGATATAAAGGGCAGTAGTAATTCTGCCCTGCTCAAGCCACTGCTGAAGCGCACCAGGCGGTGCGAGGTTCGTCCTCTAGGTCGAGGTGTCGCGCATGTAAGCGAGCGTATGGAACGATTCTTGCTACATAGACCGTTGAGCATGAAATGAAAGAGGGGAACCTCGGGAGTATACACACCAGTAATCTTACTTACATGTTGGTCCATGACGGATTTCATTGCATCCAGCGATACTGAAAAGATAGTCACTGGTACGTGAAAACAGTCTGCCCTCTCAGGGGCCACTATCGCCGAGGTTGCTAACCACAATTCATAACTGTAGCACGCGACATTTACACCCCCGCCAGTATAGAAGGGCCTTTCTTGAATGCTCTTGACGCCTACGGAACCTCAAAGGCGGTGAATTTAGCAGCTACACAGCACTTCACTCAGCAGGAAGAGCCCTCTTTCGATGTAGCCAATATCCTGCCAAGCCTAGTAACAGGGCATCATGAGCTGAACCGCAAGGCTGAGGATGTCGGAAAGGCCAGCAAAAAGTGTGGCCCTGGGCATGCTGCTTCATAGCAAGTGCGAGACGCCGGATCTCGGCGCCTCAGTCCATGCTGACGACGTCGCTAGGCTTCACATCGACGCGCCCCAGCAGTCAGTGCCCGGAAATCGCAACTACATATGCTCTTCGGGCGGTACTGCAGGCACGACGTGGGAAGATGCCAAGGACATTGCGAGGCGGAACTTCAGCAAGGCGGTTGAGGATGGCAGACTGCTGCTTGCGGGAAGCCAGCCCTCGAGAGCTGTCCATTTCGACACATCTGATTTGGAGCAGGTGCCTGGATTCAAACTCGCAAGCTTTGAGGAACAGATAAGGAGTGTTGCCTGGGCACTGTTTGAGCCTCTAGATGTCCTCTAGGCTGTGAAATAGACCTGAGCCGACGTTCACTGGCTCAGGTTGTAGTTGACAAACCGTGTAGCGGCAGGTGAGCGACGGCCGAAGTGAGATATTGAACGATAGTCAATCAAGACTGTGCCCAATTAGTTAGCTGTTATTACTCATTCTCCTAGACAGCAGTATCATAGAAGAAAAACCTGTCGATATTTCTTTTCATCTAGGAATAATAACCTGGTGTCAGAAGCTTGACTTTCTGGTGCAAGCATACTAACCGTTACCTTAAGTTCTTGCGCAGATTCTGTGCTGCGACAGTGATGGTCCATCTAAGCCTGTGGGAGCGGGTTGGGACGTACATTGATACCGTGAGCTCAGACGGTGTTCCTGCCATCTATTTCATGCTCAGATGTGTCGGTCCATTAATTACCACGGAAGTCGCATTTGATATCCCTCTGTCGGCAAAGTCAATACTTGTTTCAAGGAGGAGCATATAAATTGATAGAAGGGCGGTAGTGGCACTGGGTGTCACAATGATGTTCCGCTGCTGCAATTCTTCAGGCAAATAGTTGTACTCCTTAGCAAAGACAACATAAAGTCCCATGCGCCCATTAATCTGATTATTTCGGGTCTTTGGAAATGACAGCACTTCATGTCGAGGCTGTTAAAGGCTGAAGGGACCTTAGAAGGAAAGGCATCATCTTCTAATTGCGCATAAACCACAAACCAGCTGTAGGTGATGCAAGCTGTACCTGTATCAGCGGGACTGTAGCCCCACGCGGTAATTTGCCTGTCACCAGACTTGTCCATTTTGGAGGACAGGAGGTTGGAAGGTCGATCTGGATAAATCAGTGTAGTACAGGGTAATGCCATCTGTTTTACTGACTTCGTTTGTGACGAGGAAGGCATCCAGGGTAGGTAGGTATCAAGACCTTGAAACCGCGAAGAACAGTGACGGCTGGCATCGTGACCTTGGGCGGTCCGACTTAGGGCAGTTGGCAGCTTGTTCAGCTTCGGACACGGGCTTGGGCTAGGGTAATGGGCTGAAGGAACCCGCACAACTTGAGAGTTGTGACTTGAAAGAGCTGAACGTGTGAGGCACTGAGCCTCACTGCCGGGAAGGGGGGGCAACGGCAATGACTGCCGAATTAACAAATTTAATTTTATTGATTTTAATAAATATAATTAATAATTAAATCTAAACTTGAGAAATAATTAGTTAACTTGTAAAGAATACTTCAAGTTTGAATATTATAAATTGGCTATTATACATATGAAGATATTGATTTACCTCCATACTTGACCTAGCGCCACAATGCAGCCCACCGAATAAGCTTCTGGCCCCTGCGCAGGTCCTCGAGGCGCACAGGCCCGAGCGTGCAGGGGTGGTCCACCGCAGCCGAAGCGAATCGACTTCAACGGGCCGCTCAAAGCTGGACTCAGATCTAAACAGTGCCAACTTCGGCGTCATCACAGTTAAGCACATCCACTTTCGTAACACCCCATCCAGCCCTCGCAGGACTCGGATTCGGACACCTCAACCGCAGCAATACCATTCATTCCCCACTGCGATCCTTGCCAAACCTACAACCATGCCAGCCCGCGCCATTAGAGGTAAGCATCATCAACCCCCTTCCCGTCTTCCCCTCCGGACACGAAAGGAGCACGTCGGACGTCGGTTTACCACGTCCTGTCTACAGGTGTCCTCGTCGAGTGCGACCCCTCGATCAAGTCCATCATCGTCAACATCGACACCAAGAGCGGCCACGAGTACATCATCGACGACCTGGACGACGAGCACGTCGTCATCAAGGAGACGATGCTGCAGAAGCTCAAGCAGATGCTCGAGGACCGCCTGAGGGAGACGACCCAGCAGCACGGCGGCGACGAGTCCGGCTCCGAGTGATGCGCCGCGCGTGTTTGGTTTACGGGTTCGCACGATCACACGATACCCGATGGGACGTTTGGCACTTGCTCAATACTGTGCGGTTACCTGGGGGCAAACGCTGCGTACGGCTCTTACGCGACCGGGGCGATATGCCCACTCCGATTCAAGGTCGATGAGCACGGCAGAACCGGCTGAACAGTCACGAGAAGCATGTCTGAGGCTGTGAGCAAGTGGCAGGCTGGCAATCAAGGCATTTACAAGTCCTCAAAAAGGACGGATCACAACGGTCTATGTCTATAGCTTCTCGAACGTCGGCTTCCTCTTTTGCATGCCCGACAGAAGCGCGGAGGGGACGTCGTTTGACTGGAGCATGGCCGAGTTCCAGACAGCGGTGTACCGCAGACCTGCAGGAGCAAGAGGTTAGCTTAGCCTCCATGTCTGAGGCAGAACGGGGCGGGGCAGGGCGGGGCAGGGCAGGCCATGGGAGGCCAGGTAGAATAGAACCTACTCTCGTCAACACTGTGATCCCTGGCGTGATTGAGCAGCTCCTTGGTGCCCTGGACCGCGACGGGGCTCTTCTCGGCCACGAGGGCCGCCTTGGCCACGCCCGCGGCGACGGCGGCGGCCTTGGTCTCGTGCACCTCACTCACGAAGCCCTGGCGGAGCGCCTCAGCGGCATCGAAGAAGCGCGCAGAGAGGCAGACGTCCTTGACCCACGAGGAGCTCCCCACGGCCTTGGGCAGCCTCGACAGGGTGCCGATGTCCGCGGCCAGCCCGATGTCGACCTCCTTGACGGCCAGCCGCGTGTCCGCCGCGCAGAGCCGGACGTCGGCGCAGCAGGAAATGTCGATGGCGAGGCCTATTGATATGCCGTGGAGGATGCAGATCACGGCTGTAGGTGCGCGGTGCGGTTTAGCCTTTGTAGTTGCGAACATCCCATGGCACGGAAGGCAATATATGCCTTTGTGGAAGAAGAGGGGGGGGCAAGAGGGTCCCGTGACTCACGCTTCTCGCACTTCTCCACGGCGGTGATGCACTCCTGGAACTCGTACACATGGCGGCGCATCCTGGTGGCCGTGCGGGCCCCGTCGACATCGCTACTGGTGCCCTGGACGGCGGCGTCGCTCTCGGAGGCGGCCTGGACGTCGAGCCCGGCGGTGAAGGCCCTGTCTCCGGCCCCCGTGAGCACGACGGCGCGGACGTCCGGGTCGACGGACAGCTGGGCGAAGATGGAGCGCAGCTCGAGCCACATGTCGCGGATGAAGGCGTTGAGCTTGCGTGGCCGGTTGATCTCGACGTGGGCCACGAAGGCGGCCGGGCTGGTGATGTTAAAGTGGCTGTAGCCCGTGTAGCCCTCCAGGGGCTTGGCTGGCTGGGAGGCCATGGCTGCCGTGGTGCTTGTGTCGCCTGGCTGGGGACGGTAAGTATCAAGTATGGGCTTGGATGTGGACAACATGGACTTTCAAAAGGCTAACTATTCATGAGTGACCTTTACTTGGCTCTGCGGTTTTGTTTACTTTCGCAGTTGCAGAAGGAAGTCGACTCTGCGGTAGGTTGATCGGTTTGGACCGACGCTCGCGGCTCTCAGAGTTGCCGAGGTATCTTTTGGACTGCCTGCCAAGACATGGGGGACCTCCCTCGCCTCTACAATACTTAGACTACTTGCCTTCCAGACAGGCCTCTTTCTGTGTACGCCATCCGTGGCCTTTGTTGTACGAGTCGATCGCCTGCAATGTCAGACCGCGGAACGTTCCTCACGTTACTAGGACAATATCTCATCTCAGACCTTCGCGGCTGGACAAGACGCACACAATTCACAACCAAGACAACGCAGCACCTATCTGACTTGGGTAGCCTTCCCATGTGAAATCGAAATCTTCGAGCCGCCGCGGGCTGCAACCCTCCCTCTCACGAGCCCCAGTGAAGGGGCGTGAACACTTGGCAGTGATGTCAGCTCACCGCGTCGCTAGGGAAGATTCAAAATTTACTTTTTCGCTCGCCAAAGCATCCACGTCGCTGCTGTGCTCCGCCAGTGGGTTCGCAGGCGGGCAGGCGGGTGACACGGCAGCTACCTCATCTCACTTGACAAGGCGGCCTGCTGCGCCTTGGTGTGACCTCGAGAGGGCCCCTTTCTCATTTGTCGTGATTGCTGAGACCTCAGGTTGATGAATGAGAGCGAGTTGCCCCCCTCGCACGTATAGTAGTCAGCGTGCTCCGTTGCAGCGCAGGCCAGTTGTTGTTGGAGGATCGCCGGGGGGCCCCGCGTTCTGGGCCTCGCTATCCTCTTTCCTCTTTCTAAATAAAGGTCAGGGTCTCCCTAGCCAACGTGCCAGCATGCAATCCTCCATCCTTGCCTGGCGGCTGCCGGGGCTGCCGGGTTGTCAGTCAGACTTGTCCGATCTAGGCCGAGCTTCTGATTTCCCCGACCTTGAAGGTAGAGACTGGCTGACTGGCTGACTGGGCTGGACGGGATCAGTCCCTCCTAGCAGATGACTGCTTATTATCGTCCAACTGCCTTTGAGGGCTTCAGCCAGCCTGGGCATTCTCGGGTGGTGTCACCTAGGTCTCAAAATAAAGGGGGGGGAACCGCCCAAAAATCTGGCCTGTCGCTAACGCCAGTGGCCCAGCGTTACGTCGACCATCCGGATTGATCCAACGGGTGAAAAGCGCTATCAACAAATTCCCCCGTCCAGCTGGGTAGGCCGGGCCAGGATTGATTGACGAATGCGACCATAACAGCATTGCCATGTCAGAATAGGTGTCGAGGGCGCTGGGGGCCCTGCAAGGCTCGCCTCACACGCATCGAGAGAGGAAGCGCTAACTGTGCAACCGCACCTAAAATAACGGATCCGCCGTGCTCTTTTTGGGACGGGACGGCGATGCACCTTGGGAGCGCCAACCACTGGGCACGACGCATTGCTCGATTCGTCGAGTGGACTTCCGATAGACTGCCTAGACTACCAGCGAAGAGCAGTGGGAGCGACTACCTAAATCCAGCAGGTCAGGTCGTCGTCCGGTTGCCACCCCTGTCCGCCTGGGTCTCATCTGGCCTGGTCTGGTCTGGTCTGCGGGGCGGGGCGGGTGGCAATTGCAGAGCGCGGCCGTCTTGTCTCCGCTCCTCAGTTCACGAAGAGAGAATATGTGAGAGAGAGTTTGTGAGAATATTTACAGGGGGCGGGGATAGAGACAAAGTTCGGACGGAGGCGCGATGCGAGCGATTTATTACCTAGTTAGTGTAGACTGACTGGCAGTGACTGTTACTGGACTGTGCTTTTGCGTGACTTGCATGGCCCCCAGGTTGGAATCCATCGGCAATCCGCCTGTACTGTAGTGTAGATGGGGGGAAAAAAAAAGTGGGGAGGGGAGGGACTGACTTGTGTTGTTGCAACATTAAGAATTGCGTATCGCGTTCCCGCCTGGGCCGTCAGCCCCGTAGGATAATCATCAGCCTGTCTAATCATGAAGTCAGGTCCAGGTCGATCCATCCATCTGCCAATCCGACCTGGCCTGAGCTGCGGCACGGCATTCATCCTCCTGGCCTCTGCTCGACGGCTCGTCCTGGCTCCGTCACAATTTTTTATCTTTTGTAATCAATCTTAGCACTTTCAGTTTTATTCTTTTTTGAGCTTTCTTGTTTGTTTGTGACTGAGATTCTGGCCATCTCACGGCTGCTTGTGCTACCTTAACAAGGCAACTCGGGCCTGCGTCGCTGGGCTCGCCCCCAACCGGCGGCACTCAGACTCCAAGTCGAAGATCCCCATTTTCAGGGATCCCAATCTCTCTCAGATTATTACGGCCGACACTTCTTCCTTGGCCCGTTTGTTCACTCATTCCCTCCCCCTACTGCCACCAGACCAGACCAGGCCAGACAGACCAGACAGACCAGACAGCAGACAGACTTAGCAGCCAACCTACAGTCTACCTTACCCTGCCAGCGGCTGCCCATCCATCCTGTGTCCGCTATCTAATTAGCCACTCTTGGGCCAACGACGACCACCATCACATCATCAACCTCCGTCCCGCCCCATTCTTCCACCACACCCGGCGCCGAGCAACCCTTTTTCAGCCACAGCCGCAGCCGTCGCGTCCGTTTCGTTTCCCCTCGTCGCACCCGCCCTCGCAATCGCCCTGACCCTCGCCCTCGCCCTCGCCCTCGCCCTCCTTTCCAAACAGTATTCAATCACCACAAACAACAGACACCTCTATGTCTTGCCGCCACTGACGCCTGCGAGTGGCCACGGACCCTTGATCCGCCCCCTCCCCTCCCCCTCCCGCTCCAGCTCCAGAGCGACCGCGAGCCGCCCACGACTTTCTGCCCAGGGAGGCTGAGGCGACCACCCCCAGAGGAACGACAACGCGCAGCGCATCCACCATGGCGACATCGGCAGCGAGGCCCGAGGTGGGCGATATCCTGCTCGTCATCCGTAAGTGCTGGACCCTCTTTGTCCCCAACAAACCATCCCAATCTGTCATGAGATGAGCTGTGGGTTTCGGCTCGGGGGTGTGGGAGAGGGGCGTCTTGGTCAGTGTTGCCCACCGGGAATTGCCCGCGTGCCCTGCAGCGCGACAAGCGAGGCCAGGCGGAGGCGCGCGCTCGCACTCGCACCCTCTCCCCGCCCGTTGATCTCCCTCGTCCTCTCTCGCCTGCCGCCACCAGGGATACGCGACTGATTGACAGGACTCCTCAATCTCCGTGGCCTAACTTATCTGACGCGCACCACTTGCAGATGACTTCACTGCCCGAAGCTCCGATGAGCTGACCCTGGCAAAGGGTGACCGCGTCGAGCTGGTAGAGAGGGACGACGAGTTTGGCGATGGCTGGTTTCTGGGAAAACACCTGGTTAATGGCAACAGTGGTCTGTTCCCGGAAGGTACGTCCACTGTCCTTTGTTTCTGTCGCATCGTCCCTTCCCTAGCTCGACCTGACGGGGACGGAGACGGGGAAAGGGCCGCGGATGGTTGCTGCCGGTCACCGTTACTGTTACCGTCACAGTCACTATCGCAGTCAACAACATCAACAGCATCGCCCATTGTTCGCCGTTGCTTTTCCTGCCCCTCCCCCCAGTGTTTGCGTGTTGCTAATCTCCGGCCCCCTCCTCCAGTATACACTCGCCCCGCTCCTAGCAACGGAAATAACGCCATCAAGTCCCCTCTCCCTCTGGGCACTGCTGCGACTGCCGCCTCAAAGCCACAACCGCAGGCCGAGCCTGCTGAGGTTCTCGCTCCGGTACAGGTCCAGTCCCCACCACAGCCAGCTCCTCCCGCCGCCGAGCCAGCACCAGCACCAGCCGCACTGTCACCGCCGCCCGACCTCACGGCCGAGTACACCCCGGTGACGCTGCCGCTGGCCTCCTACAGCGCGCCAAATACTGGTACCATCCCGGCCAAGAGCCCTCCAGTCTCGGCCGGCATAGGGTCCTTCTCCCGCCTCAACCAGGGCCAGGACAACCACGTCCTCCACGAGACCCTCAACGTCATCGACGAGCACATTGACGACCTTCGATCTGCCCCAAGACATGGCAGTGTCTCACGCCACGCCAACGACTCTGGAAGCGAATACAGCTCGAACATAGACCACCGCCTCTCCTACATAGCAGGTGAGGAGACAGACGAGGAGGAGGAAGGCGCGCACTCTCGTTCCGAGGTCGAGTCTTGGACGCCGGACGAGGTTGCCGAATACCTCTTCACCTCCGGCGTCGAGAAGCACCACTGCGAGGTGTTCCGGGATCAGGAGATCACCGGGGAGGTGCTTTTGGGTATGGACCAGACGTCTCTCTTCATCAAGGCCTTCGATCTCGGCTCCGTTGGTCGGAGGCTGAAGACCTGGCAGAAGGTCAAGGCATTACAGGACGAGGTCAATGGACTGTTCACACGGCCGACTACACAGACGTATGGCAGCGACGCAGGCTCCGATGTTGGTAGGCGGACCAGGAGCAGGAACAACACCATCACCTCTATAAGCAGGCTTCCCCCGATCGACGACCGGCCCATTTCACAGCAAAAACGGAGGTCTGTCGCAACAACTCCTAAGCTCGAACCTGCAGGCATGCCAGGATCTCCCGTGTCTCCAAGGACACTCCTTGACAGCCCTTCTCGGCCAAACCATGAGAAGCGCCCTTCAGCCGCGTCTATCCGCGATCTGCATCACTCTAGGAGACATTCGTCGACGGATTTCCGGCTTCCAGGGACGAGCCTCAGCGGTGCCAGCCCAGCCCCAAGACTGATGCCCAGCGGAACATTCCCTCTGCAGGAGCAGGCCCATAAGAAACAGCCGTCCTTTGACAGGAACTGGACCTTGGGGGGCGCTGCAGTCACCAGGCCCGTATCCGGCTCCAACTTCCTCTCTCCCGAGAATGAGTTGCAGGACTCTGCTGTGGACCTCGACCGCGGCTACTTCTCTAGTGCAGAAGGAGGCAGCAGGAATCGAAACGTGCTTAAGAAGCGCGACAGCACGGCTTCACACTCGCACTCTCGCAACACAAGCTACACGGAGGAGCAGAGGGTTAGGAGTGCAACCGCGATGGCCCGACATTCTAGGTTTGGCAGTATTGGTTCAATACGGGGCGAGCCGCTGTCGCCTGCGGCCCAGAAGTACTACGGCGCGCCGGCTGCGAATGGGAGTCATAGGAGGACCCTTTCGACCAACACGACCGAGTCTCTGCGCCCTCCAGTGCCAAGCAAAGACAGCCCCCCCACAGTCACGAAGCTTGATACCGCGTCTGTCGACAACCTGCGCCCCTCGCCGTCTATGCCGGTCTCACCAGCTCACCGCCAGGCTCTGGCCAATGACCTGATGCAGAAACCGGGCAAGACGAGTGGCGTCAGAGCCATCTCGGATGCGGTGACCGGCCAGGAGCGTGCCAAGATTGCGCCGGCCCTCGACTCGCCGCTGCGGGACTCGCCGATGCAGTCTCCCTCTAGGACAGGGTCCAGTACGCCATCCATGGGGCCGAGCCTCGAGTTGGACTCTCCTGATGTGTCCAAGAGTCCAGGAACTATGACGTCAGTGGGCAGCCGCGGTAACAAGAAGAAAGGCAAGAAAGAGACAAGTGCATACACACGTGGTTTGCTCACGGTTAGCCCCCGTGAGGCGATGGTGGACGCAGACTACAGTGGCTGGATGAAGAAGAAGAGCAACGGTCTCATGACAACATGGAAGCCGAGACTGTTTGTTCTGAAGGGCAGGCGACTCGCTTACTACTACTCGGAAGACGACGAGCAGGAAAAGGGCCTCATTGACATATCCTTCCACAGGGTCCTGCCAGCTGACAATGAGAGACTGACCGGGCTCCATGCGACACTCACCGGAGCGTCGAACTCCCCGGCGGTGCCCGTCAACAGCAACGTTCGCACGATAGCTGCCACGGAGGCTGACGCGGATCCGACGGCAGCATCCGATTCGATCTTCATTTTCAAACTGGTTCCCCCTAGGGCTGGTCTCTCTCGGGCAGTCAATTTCACCAAACCCACTGTCCACTACTTTGCCGTGCCAAACATCAAGCAGGGCAGGCTCTGGATGGCGGCTCTCATGAAAGCAACAATCGACAGAGATGACAACCAGCCGATTGTCACCAGCTACCAGCAGAAGACCATCTCGCTCACAAAGGCCCGCCAAATGCGTCACAGGCCGCCTGCGCTGATGAACCTGGACGAGAAGATGGAGAATGGCCAAGATGAGTCGCCGGATCCTAACAAGGACATTGACGGCGGCGGCCTGGGCATCTACAATGGAAATGGCAACGGAGAAGACAGCGCGGTGGCGGGTCTAGAGAAGCTTGGCCTCTCCAAGGTGGGGAGTGTCGGAAGCAGGAGAGCGTTCCCATTCATTGGGAACGGAGAGGTGTCGCCGGCGAATTTGCCCCAGAGCGCATAGGCGGCGCGGGCTGGGCCATGTCAGGCGGAAATTGATGGTAGCTAGCTGATGATGGGTTTCCCGGGCAAATTTCTCCTTTTCAACCTGTCCTTCGCATTGGTCCAATTTGAGACTCCCCCCCCCCGGATACCCCCTTTTCTACTACTTACACTATCCATATACCCCCTTCGTTAATCTCTCTTCTGCTGGAACTGTATCTTACATTTATCTGACGTGATGGTGCTCGTGGGCAAAACGTCGATTATCTTGAACATCAAATCGGGAGCGTCCTGTAGTGAGGAGAACCGGGCAATAACCTGGGTGACAAGCAAGTTATCGTGGGCGAGAACACACAAGCGTCCGCCGTTCCATTTTGTAAGGATTCTTTGACGTGTGACGCCATGATTTGGGAGTATGTTCGGGCAAGCTCCAGCCAGGGGCCATGGAGGCATGAGCACAACTGAAGCCTGGCGTTGGGGACTGGTGTCTTAGAGTAGGGTTCCATCAGTCGATCCTATTGCAATACGAGAAGTTTTGATCGTGACCGAAGTGACGCGTGCCTGTCCTGTGTTTGGGAATCAAGTTGCCTTGCCTGAGAGCGGGACATTCGTGCTTCTCGTATGAAGTTATCAAACTCGTGTGTGGTGTGATGAATCACCGCATCCTGACCCAGTCCCATTTGAAATACATTCTGACCAGTGACTGGAGTGCAGTGGCTTGGTGTGTCCCTTCAGTATTGAACTTGGAGTGCTGGGGCCTACTTCAAGCACTCACCTCACCCTCTGTCATCTTGCCTTCGACGGAGCAACTTCGACAAAGCAAACATCTCTGTCCACCCAGCATCGCAAAGACAGATACATTCCTCATCGAGACAACTACCCCGTCCTCACAATGCAGATCCTCATCTTGGCCTTCGTCCTCCTCGCCCAGCTGAGCGTGGGAATAGCCACGATGAACCGCTCTGTCCCTGACCGCGCACTGGTTCGTATACTGGACCCTGCACCCGGCTCCCACCCAACAATCACCTCAAGGCTGACCAGAAATTTACTCTCGACCCCTTCCGAACAGACCAACATCATCTGTCGCAACGTCCCGCACTACAGCCATGCCAACAAGGCCACCATCGAGGACGGCATCAAGTACCTCAAGGCCCACCAACCCCAGGAAATAAGCCTCTGGTAAGTGAATAACTCTTCTTCTTGTTCTTCTCCTTCTTCTGCTACAGGC
>LJJS01001831.1:52079-151367 GCA_001447215.1 Diaporthe aspalathi
CCCCGCGTGTCCATTGTCGTGATCGATGCTGCGTTGTCGACCTATTGTCTCGAACAGACCCGTCATGTTCTCCTGATTGCAACCCGACAGGCCGACCACCTCGATAACCAACAGCATTTCGCCCCCACTACGTCGTGGTTGCTGTGCAGAGGGGTCGTTGGCCGGCCTGGATTACATGCGACCAGAACATATCTGACGTGTCGCCCCACCCACCAAGACCCAAGCTCTCGGGTACGCAGGTCGCACACGCACACACGCATGTGCTGAAACGGGCGCGTAGAGACAATCGCTATAAAAAGACCCGTGCGTGCATGTCTCTGTCAAGATGCTGGCCCTGGGCCAAGCTGGTCGCTCCAGCTCATTCGCCGGGTGAAACAAAGCTTGGTCGAGCGTGTCAGCATGTGTTTCTCGTCAGCGTTTCCCTTCCCCCGAGGTGACGGATTGCCGCATTGAGGCCATCAGTGCGAATGCGAAGCGGAGAGTGAATTTGTCACCCACGAGGCGACAAGGAGAGAGAGGCTCGTCAAAGATGTTTGACAATGTCATTGAGGTGGCGGGTCCTTCCCAGCCGAGACTCCTGGGATCTTTTGGGTTCACTACGGCCGCGGTGAAGACACAGAGAATACACAGGGGTGGCGGAGCTCCAATTTGCGTTGTCGGCCGAGGGCATCGCCTCTGGATCAACGGGACTGGAGCGATGATAGCCAACAGGGACATCGGATCCCACCCCGTCGAGCACCCGGAAGATGTTCACCAATGCGGTGTCTGCCAGCCAGGGACCTCAAACACCCCGGCAGTCCACGATGTGCCGGCTGTCGGCTTCTGCCCAGGCCAAAGCCACGCATTCCAAGCCTGGTCGGTCGGTGCATGGCATTGCGGCGGCTGCAGAAGGACTCTGGTCGACGTACCGACAGTTGGCCATTTGACTTCGGTGAGCAGGACGGCAGGGGTCACGCTGCGGCAGTCCTGACTGGCCAATGATTGGCGATCTCCATGTGTAACCTGAGTGGGCTTGACCAGGCACAAAGCAAGCAGTGTGCGTGGGAAGCCGGAGATCATTTCTGCACACTGCCGCAGGCATGTCCCACCTGTGTCTCCACACCGCGTTGGCCCATGGCCCAAGGCTGAATGACATCTGGAGCTTCGGATCCGGTTGGACGGGGCTGCCCATGCACAGGGGCAATTCCTGACGCCGTGGCCACTGGCCGCAGGGCAGGTTATTTCTTGCGACGCACGACCGTTGGAGCGGGCCAGATCAGCGGGCCTTGGTCGTCGTGCATAACCTCGGTCTGGGCAGAACTTGGTCAAGGCTCAAGGGGGAAGCCATGAAGCGTTCCGCACGGCTTAGGCCCGGGGCCACAACGGGAGAAGCTGAGGGCTGCTGGGAGCTCCCCTGACGCCAAATCTGCCCCCCGGCGTGAAACTTGGGGATACCGGCGCCCCGGTAGCGTTGTGGAGCTCCCCGAGGCCGTTGGAAGATGGTGTATACTGTGTAAATGAAAACATGGCCAGAGATTGAAAACAATGCAAGACGAAAGGGAATCCAATCAACACATCATCGGCCTAGAACCTCTAAATCTCCGGGTTCAGGGAAAGGCCCGTCGCGGCACCCGCTCGGAGGATTTCTATTCATATCATGGCGAGATAAACGCCACAGAACCGAAGCCTGAGTGAGTGAGTGAGTGAGTGAGCAGGGCCGAGGAATACACCACAAACCTTGACCCCACCCCTCCCCCCACTCGGTCAGATTGTGACTGAGTTTGGTGGTGTTCGCTTGTCCTGTCACGGCAGCCCGACACGATAGGCCTCATTTCTTTACCCTCTTCGTCTGCACCGCACCCCGTTTCCCCCCTGCCCAACCGGGACCTTTCAAACCGGGGGTCTTCTGAACTCAAAGCATTCACGTAGTCTCGCAAGATATATGTTTCCACAGTTGGTCGATGGTGTGCAGAACTGTACATGGGAGGGAGGCTAGAGGTGGTGCGGATCTTGGCAAATCTGCTAGGCCGGGGGGACGAAGGTTTGGAGGCGGCGATGGATTGGACGGGCTCCGGACGATGACGCACCTGAGTTACTTCGATGCCTTATGCCTGGTCCGTAACGTGGACCGGACCCCACCGCAATGAAATCTTGGAGTGTCGGATCCGGATCTGGGAAGGGAACAGTGGGAGGGGACCTTGCTGGGGCCCCTTGGAGATTTCTCCGAAACCCGACGACTTTGGCGGGGCGACGTTGAAGAGAGAGGTTGTCTGTCGGTCGCATGGCAGGACATCGGGAGGTGGCGATGCGACGATGTGACGATGTGGCGATGTGGCGGCAAGGCACGTGGGCATGTTGCGCGAAGTGCCCACGGAAGAAGCGAGAGAGAAGGGCAACTGGGAGGGGAGAAGACGAGGACGAGGGCAATTAACGCGCGTCTATCACAAATAGCAACAGATGGCTGTGTTGTTGCTGCGAGCGCTTACTCTGACTGCCCACAGTGCGGGTGCAGCACGCGAAAAAGGGAAGTTGCGTACGCTGCGGTACATCCTTGCCCAGAGTGGGTCGGGTGGTCGCCTTTCCTCTCCTGGTTTGTTGTCCGGGATGGAGAGCATACTATGTACCTAGGTACCTAATGTATGATACGGCAGGAAACAACATCACAGTCATTTGCTACTGTGCAAAGCCAGAGGAACAAATAAGTGGTGGTCATGTCAATGTCGACATCAATGCCAATGTCCTGGCTTCCTGGTGTGTACGAGTGACGAATTCTCCTCATCAGTCAGTCACACGGGGGAAGGACTGAGTGCTACGCTACCGGCATGGTATACTCTAGCGAGTCTAGCCCCTGCCACGGTTCAAGCCAGTCAGGTGTTGTTCTCGCATGCAGTGGAACCGCCCCTTCCTTTCCTTTTCTGCCCCAGTCCCTTCGTGTCGGTAGCTCCTCCCTGGGTAATGCGAGGTGTTCAGGTATCCAGGTACCCAGGTACCCAAGTACCCACCCTGTAGTTCCAATGGTCGTGATCGGTTCTGCTTTTTCTTATTCCCACAACAAACACATTTTCCAGCCCACACAAGTGTCTATAGTATAGTTCTCGGCTCTGACCCTTCCGTCCAACGTCCTCGATCGCGTCCGTTCACCAACGGGTCTCAGCACATGCACACCCACACCCAAGGCCCCAAGGATGGCCGTTTCCAGCACCTTTCTTCCTTGAGCCCGTCACGAACGGCCTATCTCGTCTCGTCCCATCGTGCCATTCTCGCCCAAGTCATTATCAGTAGGCAGGCAGTCTAGGTCATAATGTCATGTCATATCACAGCCACCAACCCTTGTGCTGCTGGACTGCTGGACTGCTGGGCTGCAGGGCCCTCGCGCTTGACCCTGCCATTGCCCCGTCGTGTCATCCCTACTAAGTGCCTAGTGTACGGTCAGTCAGTCACCCTAGCACATCATCCAGCTCCCGGCATCCAGGTACAGCAATCAAGGTCTGCGTCTGGGATCTAGTACGCATACCATGTACCCCATACACCATCACCACCCCCTGTTCCTTGCCTGCACACACTGGTGGGTACTGTAGTCTCTACCTGAGCAGGTACTTGGGTAGTTTCGTGGGACATGGAACACACAGTACATAGTACACAGTTCCTTCCAGAAGGAGGAGCTCAGGCTTGCCAAATCGTGGCTTCTCAAAACTCGATTGCCTCGCCCCCTCTCGGCCGCGTTCCCGGTTACCTGGATCCGTCCTCATCGACGCTATCTGCTCTGTACATTTATTTGCACATCGGCAAAAGGCCCTGCTACCACTTTTCTTTCTCCCGTCTGCCTCCCCGACAGGCCTGGCCATTCCATATCACATCACCTTGGGCCTTCTACCATATACTGTTCCCGCCCTCTCTGCGACATGGACGAGTCAAGGTGCTAGGCAACATTGCCGCCGCCGCTGTACCAGCCCTTGTTTTCCAACCTACTCGGAACAAAAAGACAGAAGACACCAAACCTAACCTGCCTCGGCACTTCGACGACGGCGAACTACATCCGCCCACCGCCGTGCCAAGCAGAAGCAGCAACCTGGGACCGGCAGATCCAAAGGACATATCACTCGGGGCTTGCGTCCCTTTCACACAGATACACAAGTACACATCGGCATCGTCACCACCCGCCTCTAGTCCTATGCCACCAGCCGCTACCACCAGCCACTCAGCACAACACCTGTTGTCCCTTCCTGTCCCTTCCAGTCCCTTCCAACCTCCTGAGGCCCTATCCAGACAGCCCTTGCGGACAGCCCGCTAGCCCTCACGATCCCGTGCCCGTCAGACGCAGACACGTCAATCCCCTGGCCTCCTTTGTGTCCCCTCTGCCGTCTTCTGCAAGCAGTCTTTCGGACCTCACTACTGCCCGGTATTCTACCGTACGCCTCCTCGGCGTCTCCGTCTTGCATGTTGCTGCACCCCGGCCGCTGATGGTAGGGACCCTTGCGCCCACGAGCTGGAAAGGGGGCTGCCATGTTTGGTCACTGTGCCCTCGAGACCCGGCCGAGGTTCCAGCCAACAAATGACGACCATGGCCGGAGACTACAGGCCCAGGCCCCGGCCCAGGCCCGACACCAACCGTCCTGGCCTGACCCCAATACCGCTGCCGACGACAGCTTCAGAAGCGGACCACCAGTCGGGCCCCACAGCGAGGGATCAGCAAATATTGACGTCCTTACTCACAAGTTCAGTAACTCGCACCTGCGTCTTGATCACTGTGTCCCGGCTTCTCTGGTACGCCTCGGAACTTCTGCATGCTCCTCCGTGACTTCCTTTGGCCAGCCCCCAGAACCTCCTTCGGAACTAGGTTCATGCTGCCAAACAAATTCATCAGAGGTGCCAGATCGACTGGCTGCAAACTTTGCTGCAGCGTCGACTACAGGACCCAATCTCACCAGGCAATCACACAGTTCAAAGCAGGATGTCAGGCGGTTACGTCGCAAGCCCTCATCACGTTATCTCAACGAGGCCCAAGCCAAAGATGCAATCCAGAGACGTGTCGAGGGCATGATATCCAGTGGCGACCAGTGCAATGTGTACACCCCGCCCTTGGTACCTGTTGTTCCTATCGAGGCCGACGACGACGAAGCCATCAATTGCGAAATGGGAACTACCAGCCTGGAAGTCGACGAGGATTTCGGCGGCGACGATGAGTCGGAAATTGCCCTCATCGACAGGCTTTTGTCGTTGCGCCGTGCAAGCGGCACACTTGGCATCAGAAAGAGCGGTTTCCCACTTTACCAGTCGTCCACCGACACGGCCCTTCGATGTCAAAATCTTGTTAGGAATAAGCCGAGAATGAGACGTCGCAAAATAAAGCAAAAACCGAGCCCCTCCGCAACACCTGCGGCGGAATCGTCACGGTGACGGCTTTCCCCAGGGCCCAAACCGACGTCGGCAGGCATATTCCAGCCTCTTCTTTCTATCTTCTTCTTGTTTTGCCACTTTTTTCTCTTGTCTACTTTATACCGGGCTTTTGAACCTCGTACGGTGGGATATACCCTTTCTTTGGAATGGTCATGGCGTTCCGCGTCCGGACAACGGATCAGTCTGCGGCGTCGGCAATTTGTAACATTATCGCGCTCGGCACGGGGTTGTATGGGAGACTCATAACGACGGCAACGTCATGGCGTTGGGGGACTTGGTCGCGCGAAGCTGCAACTTCGTTGCCGCTGCCATTTTCGGCTTCGGTGTACATCGGCGCAACACTTCTTGGGGGTACAACATTCTAGGACAATGACGGCTCACGTCGGGTCAGTCGAGCGACGGGTTGCCTGCACAAAGGCTTGCCTGCCAGCGAGGCTTTGTGCTCGAAAATACGATCATATCTTACGTCCTCGGCAGCAGCCTCGACGGCGTCCAATGCGTGATCATGCAGCGGCCCAGTGCAAAGGGACCCCTTAGCACCATAAACTGAATGCTCGGACCTTGCCGTCGCAGGGCTGAAAGCTCAGCACGGACTGCTGCACCTGTTGGGCGTCCAGGCATCTCACCTCCAGACTTCTCCACCAAATAAGCTACACCCTCTCTGTCAGGGGTCATGGTCGATCTGGCTGACAAAGTCCCAAATAGCAACACTAGCCAAAAGGATGGCGGCAGCCTTGCAGTCTCGAAGCTGTTGGTACCAACCCTGAGGCGCGTGGCTTAGAGACCGCATCTGAGTCTGGCATCTGCAGTAGTTCAGGTACACGGAAGGCGGTGGTACAATACCATAGGCCATGTCTCAACCCCTTTTGGCGCTGTCCACAGGGACCCCAAATTGACGCCCATTCCATGCATTGGACGAAAGTACACTGGTCGGAGAGTTTCGGCCACTTCACCGGCAAGGTATGCTCGCCTGAAATAACGCCTCATGGGCCCGAAAGATGGAGGTTTCGAGGTCACTAACAAAGGATAACCCTCGGTCTTTGTGCTTGCCTCTTTGTGCGTTCGAACATGGTGCTCCAATCCGTGGCTCTCCCACGTCGGATGAGCCAAGGGAGGAACTTTGGGGCGCTTCCAGACTGCATCCAGGAAGCTATCAAAAAGATAGATCTATCTGGGCAAGCCCAAGGCATCTCCGCAGGATGTAGTGCCCACCAGGGGAGGCTCAAATGCATGGGCTGCATTCCAGCTGTTGCCATCCACGCATTCGTACAGCAACCAGCCCTGCATATCTTTGGTTGCCATGGCATACAGCAGAAAAGCATCTATTTACCCATCCATATACACCCTGCTTCTACTCAACTAAAAGTTTCTCTTCCAGCACGACATACCTTTCCTCTTGGACGGCAATCCTTCCTTGTGATCGCTTCGCCGGCACCGACCCTACCACACCGACTGCCTAGAGAAGGTTCCTCGAAACACAAAACCAACATCTATTGACGACAGCCGCTGCCAATTGGCCACAGCCAGGAGCTTCAAAGCTCAGACAGCTGCCGAGCTGTTGCTCCGCTCGTCCTCGACATAGGTACCACGTCGGAGGGACCCACGGGACATGACACTGGCTCCCGAATCGGACACGGCTTTTGCTAGAGCCATGGAATACTCAATAGACAAAGACGAGTTCTGGCAGATGTCCTGCGCTACCGGCCCAGCAGCTGCGGGAATTTTCGCCGGAGACCCTCGCTCCCCGAGCGACTTCTTTGACCAGTACGTGGTCATGGATGCGACAGACTCGGGCGGTCTGGGTGCAAGCTTCTTCATGCCGCTGCAGGGTGGCCCGGGGAAGGACGATTTCTCGCCGCCCACGTCTTCCGTCACAGAGGCCGTCACCAGTGCGTCCTCCACCAACGGGTCTGCACCAGATGTGCCCCACACAACGTCCAATTTCTCCGTCGACGACACACTAAAAGCCATCTCATTGACAGAGACCGCACATCACCAGCCGCTCCGCGGCAGGCTCCCCGAGCGGCCGGGCGGCGTCCGCAGCGAGGCCACGCACCATGTCGTGCTAGGCCAGCTCAACCCCGATGCGCTCGAACAAAGGCGGCGGCTTCTAAGTGGTCGGCGCGGCCAGGACCAGGCCACGGGTGGCTCGATTACAGACTCGGAGCTCCTCCAGATCGAAGGTCTATCGGTGAATTCGCCCCGTGGCGTGGCAGCACAGCAGGCATCTGGTCTACCTATCTCACCCACGCCGCCGCCGCCGCCGATGCAGGACTGTCCCCCAGCCATGACGGCCCACATAAACCCTGGGGTTACTGAGGTAAACCTCGACCAGCTGGCGCAGAGAACCCGCAATCACAAGTCGAGTCGCTTTGAGACGATTTACTCGACCATCAGGAGGGCCGTTGGAGGGCACTCACAACGGCGACTGCCGCAGGAGCAGCAGCAGCAGCAGCAGCACCCGAGCACAGCTCCCATCCCTCAGACCATGACTCCCTTGCACGTCGAGTCGGCCAAGCAGGCCACCAGGAGGTTGGCTTCAGGTAGACAGGCCGCCTCTCTGAGCTGGGATAGCCTGCCTATCTCGCCACCTCTGACAGATTTGAACAATCTGCAGCCGAGTGACGCAGCGACGTTTGGGAATGGGTACCTCGATGACCCCTTCTTCGACCATACTGCATCCTTCAACCACTCGCTTGGTCTCGCGCCTGCGGCACCAATCGTTGGCAAGGGCAACGTTCAGAGCCGCAATATCCCCAACACGCCGTCGCACACACCCGACACCAAGACCGATCACGCAATGGACGACGACCTTACCAAGTTCTTCAACCCAAATGACACGTGGAACTTGGACAGCAGCTTCGGCACCACGACAGGCATCGATACCACGTCGTTTCTCTCTGCAGACGGGATCAGCATGGACACATGGGGCTTCGACCCGTCCTCGGACAGCGGCAGCAACCTCGACTGGGTGGCGTCCACGGACGACGCCCAAACCTCGACGCGGAACCTCCACAACCTCACCATCCAGGTGCCACCATACGTGCAGGATAACCGCCACCACCAGACGCCCCTGTCAGAGGACCTCGCCAGCAGCGGCCTGATGATCCACATGCCGCAGCCGCGGACGCCAGGCACGGCGCCTCTCTTGTCCTCGACCGTGGGGCCGATGCACCCGCCCAACGTCCCGTCATACCCCTTCCCAGAGCAGACGACGCCTCAGCACAACATGCACTCGTTCCGGGGCCCGTACACGGACCACGGGCACTACGGCGGAACGTATTCGCAGCAGAGGCGGCCGAAGCCGCGGGCGCCTTCGAGCGGCGCCCGGTACCACCACCTGGGGGCGGGTGCGCCCGGCGCCGGGGCCAACGGGGTCGTGGGCCCGGCGTCGATCTCGCCCCGCAAGACGCGTCAGACCAGCGGCTCGTCGTCGTCGTCGCCCAGCCCGACGCCCGGGGCCAGGCGGTCGCGGTCGGCGGGGCGGCGACACCACCACCAGCACGCGGGCGGAGTAGGCGGCTGCGGAGGAGGAGGAGGGGGGCTGCACCACCGGGCGTCGGCGAGCGACATCATGACGGTGCCGACGACGGACGCGCAGACGCACGCGGTGCGCAAGCGGCGCAGCACGCCGTCGTGGCGCGGCCAGAAGCGCACGACGTCCACGTCGTCGTCGTCGGGGGCCGGGGACGGGGGCCCGCCGGGCGGCGCCGGCGGCGGAGCAGGTGGTCCGGGGGGAGGTGGCGTCGGGTTCGTGAACTACACGCCCAACGACCACGGGGTGCTCATGACCGGGGTCGCGCCGAGCGGGAGCTCCAAGACCAAGGCGAGGCGGGAGAAGGAGGCGATGGAGCGGCAGAGGAAGATCAGCGAGGCCATGGTCAAGACCATGGCCGAGGCCGGGGTGGATGTTGACCGGCTGAAGCAGGAGGGCATCGTGATCTGAATGCTTTTTTCTTTGGTGGGGGGGGCGGGGTTTGAAAATCCGTGTCAGTTTCCATTTGTTTTCTGCGGCGGGTGCGTGTCTTTTTTTCATTTTTGAATCTGCCTTTCTGGTGTCTGGGCTGGTAAACAAAGAAGGGTGGGGTTGTTGGACTGTTGGTTGGCCGGTGTTTTTGGGTTGGGCCGGTGTGAACTGAAATGCATGAGCGAACGATTGGGTTGAGATGTGCGAGACGTGATGGATAAAAAGAAGTTGGATGATGAGTGGGCCTTGATGGGGGGAGGGGGGGGACGCTGGTACGGCAGCGTTTGGGTAATGAACAAGCAAGGGCATACGAGCGGCGACGGAGTAAAGGGTCAATACCATCGTCATCTTCTAGGTCATTTATTCACTTTTGCATGATTTGCCAAAGTTACACGAATTTCAGAAATGGTTGGATTGTTGTCTCGGATGCCACAGCCCTGAGTGAGGTGACCATTGTCGTATTTCCAGCCCGGCTGCCCGGGTACAAAGAAAAACGGCAAGATGTCCTTTCCTTACTTTGGCCTCCATGGTATATTAGAGTAATTATAGACTTGGTCCAGGAAGAGAGAGACTCCCGTACAGTACAGAACACTCGTGCCGTGTTCATTCCGTCTGGTGATTCGATTGCGTGAAGACGAGGTCCGAGAGAGAGATCCCTGCGCCCGGCCCGTGATGGGCCCCGTCTCGCCTTGGCCCGGGGGTTGTCGGCCCCACTGCCCGCCAAGCTCCACACTGATTCAGAAGGCTTCCATCCGAGCTTCTGTTTGCGCTCAAGCTTTGAGCCGCAACGACAACCACCTCACCTATCTCCCCCCCCCCCAATTTCAAAGCAACCGCCTCCCCGGCTGGCCATCCATTGCACCAGCTGCCCAGATTGCGGTGGCGCAATGGCCTCGGGCTGGTTCGGCAGCAAGTCGATCGAGCTTATAAGGGCTCGGTCGCTCTTCGTCAACGTGTCTCCCCCGCCGACGAGCCTGTCCGAACGCCGCGCCGTGCTGCACGCCCTTAGGAAACATGGCCAGGTTGAGGTCTTCAAGAGGCTCCCGGTAAGCCGCCCCGTCGCTGAATTTCCCCACCCGCTGCCGCAGCTGACGCTTCTCTTGCACAGAGCCCCGAGACTTTTATTTGCGCACTGACAAAGACCGAGCACGCGATGGGGTTGGTCAAGCACAGCCCCATCACCTTCAAGTACATCTCGGAGACGCCCGAGTCCATCGACGAGGAGTCCAAGCCGGGGCTGCACCCCGTGGGCGTGGCTTCGCCCATCAAGGTACACGAGGAGAGGAACAGGAGGGGCGGCGCCGTGGGCGGCGCCGCGAAGGCCGCGGCCGAGCAGCGGCCGTCCGACCTCATCAAGACCTTCACAATGCACATCAACCCGAGCCAGAGCTACTACGAGCACAAGACGAACATCAGGCTGTCGCCGACGCACGGGCCGTGGGCCACGGCCGGGATACGAAGCGAGGACAGGGACTACGTCTACCTCGCCCTCCGGGACGTCGTCCCGGACGGCATCGCCCGCCCGGGCCTGTGCGACTGGCACACGGGCGCGCAGCTGTCCGGGGAGCCCGTGTCGATGAGGGCGCAGGCGGCCGACGCCAAGCTCTGGCACGTCATGGAGCGCCAGGCGCGAAGGAAGGGCAGGGACGTGGCGAGGGAGGCGCTGGAGGGGACGGGCGGTGGCACCGGCGGCCTGACGGCCATCACGAGCCTGGATGCGCTGTGTGGTGGTGGTGGGCCTATGGGCGAGGCCCGGCCGCAGGAGGAGCCGCCGCCGGCGGACCAGGACGGGACCGCCGAGCCTGATCCGGGGCGGGAGGCTGCGCCGCCTGCTCCTCCGCCCGAGGCCACGCCCAAGGCCACGCCCAAGGTGCCGGCTTGGGTTCGGCGTAAGCAGTTCCGTTTGAATCCCCTGGCAGATGGAGGAGCGCATAGCAAGGTGATAAAAAAGGAGGGCGTCCAGGGCAAGTCGTTCGATTGGAAGCCTCTGCTCAACAGCCAGGCTGACAATGTCGAGCTGCCGCAACCACCAACAGAGCCGCTGGATAGCCCGAGGTGATTCTGAGTTGCACCGGCACATGTAAAGCTCACCTGGGCACTCGTCGCCGGCGGTTGAGACAGCATGGCCACCATCGTGACGAGCTTTTCGGCAGAGCCAATGGCTCTGGATCAATCGGATTCTACGTCAGCCACGCGATGAAACGCGTGTGCCATGAGGAACGCCAGTTGTGACCATGGATCGCCGGCTATCTCTTGGATCTCTGCTGCACGCTTGCTCGGCACGAAAACGCGAGAAGACTCGAAACCAGAGGCAAAAAGGCCCGCGATCGAATTAAGTGGTCTGCCGTCATTCGGTACCTGAAATCAGGGCACAGAGCAACCGGCGCTCTCTGCCGTCAACCCGCCATTGTGACCGACAGGGGAGGAAAGAGGACCTCAGCTCAGCTCAGGGACTAACAGCATACTCAACCCACGACAGCTTTGCGAGGCAACGTCATGAGGCTGCGTGAGTGGCCTGGTCTAGATCAGCAAATTTCCTCGGTGCTTCTTGCTGATGCTGCCCCCCCCCCCAAAAAAAAACTGTCATTCTTCAATGGTTCGAACCACAATCAGCCACTTGATCGCCGTCCAATATGCCTCCGAAGCGGCAGGCATAACTGCCATGTAGACTCGACGGAAGATATCCACACTGGCGTTCATGGGATTGGGGGCGCCTTGTACCAATTCTGTATGTATGCCAATGTATTATACCTATACCACATCTTCCATTTTGCCATTCTGAGTTGTGGCACATTGTACTGCAATTACTGCATCAGAATGTGATGCCGCACTGGTCTAGATCCAGACCCTCTGAAGTGGTGCAGATAGCATATGGTATGGGTGCTTGGATTCCTGCTTGGTTTGATGTTTGCAGTTTAGCAATGTACACCCCATTTTTGGTGCGAGAACACCGGATCCCGGAGTAGTGATGTTCCAGGGAGGACATATACTGTGGTCTGCAAGTATGTGTTTATTTAATAAGCTCATAATCCCTCAAGGATTGCTTTACCTGATGGCCATGATGGTCACAAAGCAAGGTCTCTTTACACCCCCCCCCCTAAATTCGTGTGCACACACTGCACAGTCTGGACAAATAAGTCTTCTTGAAGCATAAATAGCCCCCGCGTGGAACAATAACCTTGTGACATTTCCTCGTTCCAGGCATTGCGTAAACGTCAATGGCTAGCAAAATCGCCGTTCGGATGCCAGATCAGGGGTGGATTGGCCTGCGGGCAATCTGTCACGGGCTGCGGCAATCGCGCCCCGTCAGACAACTACACGCGATGACATCTCCGTCCATCTCCTTCCGGCAAACCGCTACGGCTGCACGTCTTGAATCAACCTCAACCTCACCACATCTCACCCCGACTCGTCTCCAACTCCGAAACACTCATGACAACAGCATCATGAGCATCTAGATACCTTGGCCCTCTTTCTGCATAGCATTTATTAGGTTCCTTATTTTAAATCCGCGACCAGACACGAGTACACCTAACAAGGTTTATTACCTCGGCGAGACACTCATCAACCCCCCGAGCATGGCCCTCAAAGACATACCAAAGTTCGCCAAGCACAACCTCCGAACTCTCCGCCATGCGCCGCTTCCCGAGATCTCGGGCGCCCTCGGCGACCTCGGAACCCTGCTCCCTCTGATGATCGCCCTCGCCCTCCAGGGCTCCATCTCCCTGCCCAGCACACTCGTCTTCTCAGGCCTCTTCAACATCGCCACCGGCGCCGCCTTCGGCCTCCCCCTGCCGGTCCAGCCAAGTAAGCAGCCCCCAGGATATATGACTTCACAATGCAGGGGTCTTTTCTAGTCACAACACCAAGCATCTTTCTCGCCCGCTGGATAGCTAACCCCAAACAAACACCACAGTGAAGGCCATCGCCGCAGCGGCCCTGGCCTCCCACGCCAGCCAGCGCGACACCCTCGCGGCGGGCGCCCTCGTCGGCGCCGCCGTCCTCCTCCTGAGCGTGACGGGCCTGCTCCGCCGCCTGGCGGTGTGGACGCCCGTGCCCGTGGTAAAGGGCATCCAGTTCGGCGCGGGGCTCTCCCTCGTGCTCTCCGCCGGCTCCGGCATGCTCGCCCGCCCGGGGTGGGGCGTCGTCCACGGCGACCCGCTCGACAACCGCGCCTGGGCTCTCGCCGCGTTCCTGCTGCTCATCCTCACGGCCCGCGCCCCGCGGTTCCCCTACGCGCTGGTCGTCTTCGCCGTCGGCCTCGCCCTGGCCGTCGCGGCGGTGCTCGGGACGAGGGGCGGCGGCGGCGATCTGCCCCGGTGGCACATCTGGCGCCCGCACGCCGTCGTCCCCGCGTTCGCGAGCGCCGGCGCCTGGTCCATGGCCGTCGCGCAGCTGCCCCTGACGACGCTCAACTCGGTCATCGCGGCCGCGGCGCTGGCGTCCGACCTGATGGGCCCGTCGTTCCCGGGGCCCACGCCGACCGTCACGGAGCTCGGCGCCTCGGTCGCGGCCATGAACCTCCTCGGCTGCTGGTTCGGCGCCATGCCCGTGTGCCACGGCGCCGGCGGGCTGGCCGCGCAGCACCGCTTCGGCGCCCGCAGCGGCGCGAGCATCGCCCTCCTCGGCTCGCTCAAGCTGCTGCTCGGCCTGTTCCTCGGCCCCACGCTGCTCGGCCTGCTCGGCTCCTTCCCCAGGTCCATCCTGGGGGTCATGGTCGCCGCCGCGGGGCTCGAGCTCGCGCGCGTCGGCCAGAGCCTCAACCACGGGGCGCCCGACCTGTGGGAGGACAGCATATCGGCGGGCGCGGCGGCTGGGGAGGGCGGCGTCGGCCGCGTGGTCAAGAGGCACCGCGAGGTCTCGGATGAGGAGAGGCAGGAGAGGTGGACTGTAATGTTGGTCACGACGGCCGGCATACTGGCCTTCAAGAACGACGCCGTGGGGTTCACCGCCGGCGTGCTGACGCATGCCGCATACAGACTGTCGCACACCCTTGAGAGACGGCGCAGGTCGGCCGGCGAGAGGCAGCCCTTGTTGCGGTGGCCCTGAACTTGGAAGGTGTTGCATGGACGGATGGGGCTCTGGATTCACATTCTGTAGCAGGTGGTGTTCAGAGCTCGCTGCTGAGGCAACTCTCGCAACCGTTTTACAGTTGTGGTTGAAATAGAATGGCAGCATAGAATGGCAGCATAGAATTACAACTACGAGGTAAATCCGGGGAATCGATTTCGGAGACCCTTCCTTACGTTGCCCTTCTCTCGCGTCGCAACATCCCATTGCCTGACTCCATCCATCCTGCCTTGAACGGCTCGGGCAAGGTGCCGCTCCTCACCCCAGTATTCATGCTCAGAAGTAGGCCCTGAGGTCAGAGTTGTTTTTCTAGACCTGCACCTTGGCGACGGTGCGTTGCTCAGAGGCGTACCTGGCATGTCATCCTGTTTATTTCTGCGACGTGCTGCTTCTCCTGCACGTGCAACTGGTGTGTGTGCTGTAAAGCAAAATGTCGGATTCGACACTTGGTGTTGAACTTATTTTATTGATATTAACAATACGCTGTCATGCAGTTGAGGTATCATCACAAGCTTGTCCTGTCTTGAGTCTTTTGGCCCTTGTTCCCTCCCACCGTGCAGCGCCAATGTGTTGAAAAATGCCATGTCTCTATGTCCCAATCGCCCTTTGCCGTTCCGCTTACATTCCAATCGTCACGTTGAGTGATGTCAAATATAGTCCCGCTTTCCCAGAATACAAGAATTTGCTGATGGTTTTGGCCGCAGCCAACTAGAACAGGCCGTCAATCTCACCTGTCTCGAGGTCGACGTCGACGTTCAGGTAGCCCGGAGCGGTCGGGAGGCCAGGGATGGTCTGGATGTCAGCAGCAAGGGCATAACTGGGGCAGCTATCAGCACATTATTCACGCATAGAAAAGAGGGAGGTGGACTTACAGGTACCCGGCACCAGCTGCCATTCTCACATCCCGAATTGGCACCGTGAATCCGGTCGGCGCTCCCTTGAGTTCCGGGTCATGCGAGAGCGAGTACTGCGTCTTGGCTACGCAAATCGGCAGGTTTCCGAAGCCTTGCCTGGTGTAGGTGTCGACCTTCTTCTGCGCGAGCTCACTGAACTGCACTGCGCCAGCTCCATACATCTTCTTGGCGATGGCTTCGATGCGCTCCTGGATGGTGTTGCCTTCGACCTCGTACAGCAGCTTGTAATCCTTTGGCTTCTGCGA
This sequence comes from Diaporthe aspalathi, assembly GCA_001447215.1. NCBI lineage: Eukaryota > Fungi > Ascomycota > Sordariomycetes > Diaporthales > Diaporthaceae > Diaporthe > Diaporthe aspalathi. The sequence goes on from LJJS01001831.1 coordinate 67,652, forward strand.
TGCAGAAATGACACCTTCAGCCAGCTTTATGGCACCCTTGCCACCCTCTGCCCAGTGGTTGGACAAGATCGCGTCCTCCGCACCCGCCGCGATAGCCTCCTCGCGGATGGTAGCTATTTCCGCGTCTGTGTCCGTCACAAATTTGTTGATCGCAACGACGACAGGAACCCCGTACACGCGGGCATTCTCAATGTGTTTCTTAAGATTGACACATCCCTTGCGCAACACCTCGACGTTCTCTTCCTTGTACACCTGCGGCAGAGCGGCTCCTGGGGTGATGGGTGGGCCACCGCCGTGAACCTTCAGGGCACGGACTGTGGCAACCACGACGACCACGTCGGGCACGAGGCCGGACGTCCGGCACTTGATGTTGAAGAATCGCTCGCCGCCCATGGTGAAGTCAAAGCCTGCCTCGGTGACAACAAAGCCAGCCTTTGCCTCGTGGTCCTCGTCAGGTTCTGTGCCAACCAGCTTGAGGGCCATCTTGTCGGCAAGAATAGAGCTGTTTCCGATGCTGATGTTGGCGAAGGGGCCCGCATGGACGAAGACTGGCGTTCCCTCGAGCGACTGCATCAGATTGGGCTTGATGGCGTCCTTCATCAGGGCGGTCAGAGCTCCACCGGCGCCAATGTCGTCGCAGGTCACTGGATCTCCGCCTCTTGATGTGGCAATGACCATGCGGCCAAGTCTCTCCCGCATATCCCTGAGGTCGGTGCTGAGGGCCAGGATGGCCATGCACTCACTGGCAACAGATATGTCAAACCCCGTTTCACGGGTCTGGCCCTTTTCAGTTGCGGCAGTCCCTACAGTGATGCCCCGCAAGTGACGGTCATTGACGTCGAGCACACGTCGCCAGGTGATCGTCTCTGGGTCGATGTCCAATCGCGCGAACCTGCGGATCTCATCCTCGGTGAGATCGTCGGGGTTGGTCTTGTCGATGCCAAGCTTCTTCAAGCGGCGGAACATGACGGGAGCGAAAGACCGCTTTCCATTCTTTGCCGGCACAAGACGCTTGTACAAGGGCCCGTCCTTCTGGGTGTTCTCGTGGAAAATACGAGTCTCGATAGCAGCCGCCAAGAGGTTGTTTGCTGCCGTAATGGCGTGAATATCTCCGGTGAGATGCATGTTAAACTCATCCATGGGGATGACTTGGCTGTAACCACCGCCAGCGGCACCACCCTTGATGCCGAAAGTTGGGCCCTGGCTAGGCTGACGCACGTTGGCGAATGTAAGTCTGCCAACGTGGGCGCCGAGTGCCTGAGCCAGGCCCATAGTGGTGGTCGACTTGCCCTCACCGAGTGGCGTCGGTGTGATGCCAGTGACAACCACATACTTGCCATTCCGGCGGTGGTCAAGACGTTTGAGCAGGGAGAGATCAACCTTGGCCTTGTGTGCGCCGTAAGGCTCGAGCTCTCCGGGAGCGATGCCAATCTCGCTGGCGACGCGGGTGATCTGCTTGGGGGTCTGGGCTCGAGACACGGCGATGTCTGACGGGACTGGGTCTTGCAGCCTCAATGGCAGGGCCACGATCTTCCTGTTCTTCTGTTTCTCAAAATAGTGGGTACAAGAGTCAACGACGTTCTCCAGCAGCATAGCTACGGTCATCGGGCCTACACCACCCGGCACGGGCGTGATGAAGGAGGCGACCTCGGATGCTGACTCGAACTCAACATCGCCGGTGAGACGCTGGCCAGACTTCTTGGTGGCGTCTGGAATGTAGTTTGTGCCGACGTCAATAACAACCACGCCAGGCTTCAATGAAGACCCCTTGATGAAGGCTGGTTTGCCGAGAGCGGCGACGACGACATCAGCTTGCTTGAGATGGGTCTCCAGGTCCGTGCTCTTGGAGTGGCAGACGGTGACGGTGGCATCAGCATGTCTGAGAAGATAGCTGACAGGGGCTCCGACTATATCACTCCGGCCCACGACGACGGCATTCTTGCCCTTCAAGTCAACCCCGGACTCCCGCAACAGGACCATGACACCCTTGGGGGTGCATGGGGTGAAGAGAGGGTGGCCGGTCCGCTTGGCGAGCTCACCGATGTTCTCAGGACCGAAGCCATCGACATCCTTCTCGGCGATGACGGCCGAGGTGATGGCATACTCAGAAATATGGTCTGGGACCGGGAGCTGGACCAGGATGCCGTGCACGGAAGTGTCGTTGTTCAGCTTGTAGATCTCCTGGAGAAGCTCCGCCTCGGTGATGTCGGTGGGCAGATGGATGAGTTCACACGAGATGCCGGCCTATCATCACAAGTGTGGTGAGCGGCGGCACTGCAACAGCCCGGTCGACCGGCTTCAGCTTACCTCCTCGGCGGCCTTGAGCTTCATGCGAACATATGTGGCTAGGGAGGGTTAGTGCTTGGCACAGGGACGACTAGGTAGAAGTTGAGGGTGTAAGGCTTACAAGAGTCACTTCGATCGCCCACTTAAAACCAAGGCCAGCGTGGTCAGTATCAGGAACGAGCATCGGGCTGGGCGCGAGAGAACATACCCTGGATGATCTTCAAGGAAGGGATGTACTTGGGGTTGGCCGTCTTCCTCTCCTGGATCTCGGAGTGCAACCTAGCGCGGATGCTCTTCGCGATGGCAGTGCCATCGATCTTCTGGGCAGTCATGACTGGTCTCGATGTTGAGAAGGACGCCTTGCCAAGGTCAAGTACAGAGCGAGAGGTGAGAGTGATCCTCCTGCTGCTGTGGGGGGAGGGTGGGAAGGTCGAGCCTGGGGGAAAGCAAGGGGAGGTGGAAGGACGGGCAGAAATTAAAGTGGTGATTACATTCCGAGTCGGTGCCGGTTGGCAAAATCGCGGGGTTCGGGCTGGGCTGGGGCCTGGGGTGACAGGAGGGCGGACTCGGAGGTGCAGTGGGTCGGGACAGGTTCGGTGTCGTTTGTGTCCATCACATATCGTACAGGCGGAGTCGGGGCCCGAATGGCTCGCCAAGGGACCCTGTAGAGTGCAGCTGCAGCCGCAGCTGATAGGAAGACTGCTCCAGCAACGAGTCGTGCATGATAGACCGCCTCGACGAGTCGACGCCTGCTGCAGCCTCTGCGACGGCCCTGAGGAGAAGCACCGACTGCTGCCGGCCCGAGACAACATGGACGCCATACTATGTAGTTGCGTTGTGATCCTTTTGGGGCTAGTGCGATGGCGATGCGATGATCCTGTACCTTCTGACCTCTTGGTCTCTGGCTTTGTGGGCTGTGGGCTGTGTGGGAGCCTGCCTGGTGGTAATCACTTTGTGACTCAGGCTCGGTAGCGTGTTGACGGTGACTCGAATTTGACTCCTCTCGGGTCTGGATCGGTAGGGCAAAAAATACAGACAACGGACAAATATCACGACAGGGTAAAATATCGCAGATCTGGCTGCTGCTGAGTGTGCGAGGAAAGGAACAAAATCGACGACAAAGTTGGGAGCCTCCTCAAGTACTCGCCGGTCAGGCACACAAGACGGCGGGTATTATTATCATATCCAGACGCGACCAGCCTCATCTTGACCAGCGACTGCAACGTATTGGACTGCCCGAAACCCTATTACGACATGTCCGAGGAGCCCCGTGAGGTTATATGCAGTACGCTCAGACGGGCCATGACTACTCGATACGATGCCAATTTGCAAGACCAAATCGGAGTACTCCCGCACCTGGCCGTCCTTTGTTTGGGGAACCGAGCAGAGGCACACCGGCACATCGCCCAATGCATAGTCTCCCCAACACCTACTACTAACGGTACCAACACTTGTATTCTTCTCCACTCGACCTGGGGTTAGGGTATGGATGATGGAGCCCCGCCACCAAATCCCATGCCCATGCCGCAACGCGCCTGAACGAATCCTCCAGCTACCTAAGCTAGCGTATGACTGGTGTGCGGTGACTGGACACAAAATAATTCGACACCAGGTGGGGCCATCAGCTTTGTCTCCGCCGCCGTCGCCGTTCCTGCCTGGTATCTACCTAAACCACGAGGACACACGACAAACCCATCTGCCTACCCTTGGCTCGATTCGAAAATAATCCATAATAACCCTCCCCCTCCCTTCTGCCCACCACAACGTCTCCCACAACCACGACTTCATCGAATCCATATCCATATCCAAACCGCAACCATGAGACCCATCCTCCTGGCGGGCCACGAAAGAGCCCTGACCCAAATCAAGTACGCCTGCACCCTCACCTCCCCAAAGCCGCGAAGCACGCAAACCCGCAAACACACGAATCTTGGCCCTGGACTTGGGCCTCTCCCAAGCGGGCTGGTCGCCGTCTCAGACCATCGTGGAGTCGGGTTCCGAGTCGAGAACTGAGAACTTGCTGCTGACCTCTCCGTCCCCGGCCACTTAGATACAACCGCGATGGCGACCTCATCTTCTCCGTAGCAAAGGACCAGCACATCTGCGCCTGGTTCTCCCACAACGGCGAGCGCTTCGGCACCTACCACGGCCACCAGGGTGCCATCTGGACCGTCGACGTCGACCCCACCAGCACCATCCTCGCCTCGGGCGCCGCTGATAACACCATCAAGCTCTGGGAGATCAAGACCGGCAAGTGCCTCATGACGTGGGAGTTCCCCACCGCCGTCAAGCGCGTCGAGTTCAACGAGGACGGCACCCAGCTGCTGGGCGTCACCGAGAAGCGCATGGGCCACCTGGGAACCATCGTCGTCCTCGACATCAAGCTCGACGTCGCCGCCGAGCAGAACCCGGAGAAGGTCCTGACCATCGTCTGCGACGACAGCAAGGCCACCGTCGCCGGCTGGAGCTACCTGTCAAAGTACATCATCGCCGGCCACGAGGACGGCTCCGTCTCCCAGTACGACGGCAAGACCGGCGACATCATCTACAAGATCACCCCGCACGACCTCGGCGCACAGGTCACCGACCTGCAGTGGAGCCAGGACCGCACCTACTTCATCACCGCCTCCAAGGACAAGACCGCGAGGCTCATCTCGGCCCGCGATCTTGAGCTGCTCAAGACCTACGTCGCAGACACCCCGCTCAACAGCGCCACCATCACGCCCAAGAAGGACTTCGTCATCCTCGGTGGTGGACAGGCCGCTATGGACGTCACCACCACCGCCGCCCGCCAGGGCAAGTTCGAGGCCAGGTTCTACCACAAGATCTTCGAGGAGGAGGTCGGCCGTGTCCGTGGCCATTTCGGTCCCTTGGTAGGTTGATTCCCCCCCCCAAACACCCCCGCCCCTTCTCTCTCGGCGAGCTGCCGCTGCTACCCTGCTGTGCTTGAATGCTGAACCCCCCGTCACCAGAACACCGTCGCCGCAGACCCCACCGGCAAGAGCTACGCGTCCGGAGGAGAGGACGGTTACGTGCGAGTGCACCACTTTGACAAGGGCTATTTCGACTTCCTGTACGAGGTCGAGAGGGAGCACCTCAACAGGCAATCGTGATTCACCAGGGCGTGTTACAAAATCGGGCTGAAGTCGCGACAATAGAGATGGTAGAGGCACACGAGGCCGAGCGGGAGAGACGTCATTTTGTCGAGAAAAAAAAATAGGTCTTCTCCTTGAGCATAGAAAGGCAGGCAAGGCAAGGCAAGGCAAGGCAGGCGTTTCTGGCAAGAAAATGCTTTTTTTTTTCCCAGGGTCATTTCTCGGGTGCGTTTTGCTGGGGTGTGAGATTTTTCCGAGGGCGATGTCTATGGACTCGGTCTGGAAAGATTTCCAGCCCTACGAATGGCAATCTGCAACTAAATGAATACCCAGAACGGTCGGTGAAGCACGAGGCTGACAGAGGGCCTTTCTTGAACGGGGAGGAATGGCACTTCGTAGCCTTCGGGGGGGCCAGGGCCGAGGCGAGGTTATATCGTGGGCGATCCACTCAGGTGATGCCAGGAATGTTCCAAGTGGAGAGATTCTATCAAGATTAGGAGCAATCAAAGAACTAAAAGAAGGCTTCATGATACAGTTGTCTTGTCGCATTCTTCGCATCCACCTCTGGGAAGTGCACAAGGTCTATGTAGTAATGCATCTATGTCACAATCCGTTTGTCCCCGGCCGAACCCCCGGGCGCTGTCGACCCAGCCACCCAACAACAAAAAGGTTCTCTCAATGACAGACCAAACGCCTCATCAGCCCGTCTTGACTGCCGTACTTTTTTGGCCTCTCGCCCTCCCATCCCAAAAAATCGTCTCAAGACGCAGCCGTCGGTCGCACAACACAAACTCCAGAACTCCCAAAAACAAGCACATTCCCTATGGAAGCTGTTGTGGGGGGGGGGGGCTTCCAAAGGCACAGTCGACAACAGCAGGGAGACGATGAGCCCATTTCAAAACTTTTTTCTCTAAAGGGCTGCTCATTTCTTTTTGCCTTTGCCCTTGCCCTTCGAAGCAGCGTTCGAGTTGGTCGAAGCGACACTGGACGCCCGTGATGGGGCCGCAGAGTTGGCCTTGGACTTGACATTATCCAGTGCCTTGTTCTGTCGAGGAAACCTGTCAGAAATGGGACACGTGTGAACATCACATAGTGATTGGACTTGCCTTGACACCGTTCGTCTTTGACTTCTTCTTCGCAGGAGCCATGCCAGAGACACTATCGTCATCGATCTCCTCGTCTTCAACCTCTCTCTTTTGCTTGCCATTGACGCCGTTGGAGCCCTTGTGGCTGGGCTGCACATCTTCGAACTCCTTGACGATCGTCGCGAGGAGTGTGTTGCAGCGACGACCCAGCTCCTGCGATGTACGGCTGAGGAAGAACCAATCGAACCGGAACAGCGGGCTGTCTCGGATTTCGTCCCGGATCTTTTCGTAGATGCCTTCGGAATCGACACCGTGCTTGTCGAGCTGTACGAGCAGGAAACGGTCCTCCTCCTCGCTGTAGACCTTCTTGTTCGTGGTACTGACGGAGTAGTTGATTTTCAATTGCTGAAGAGGGACGCGGTACATCGACATCTTCTTACGCAGCATCTTGCGCTGGTGCTCGATCTTGCGGAGCTTCTCTTCGCCCTCTTCGATGTGTTTGAGGTGCTTCTGCCAATCCGCAATCTCCTCATACCGCTGCCAGAAGACCTTCGCATATTGCTTGATCTCAGCAGCATTCTTGTTCTGGCAGTGCGTGGCGATTCCCTCGTAATTGTTGCGGCCGTACAGGTTGGAGCCGTTGATGAATTGCTGGAAGTCACGGCGGTTCCATTCCTCGAAGCCGCTCTTGGCCAGCTCTGCCTTTTCTGCCTGCTCTTCCTCGGTCAGAGGCACGGCTTCGTCGATGATGCGCTGCTCCGCCTCTCGATCGGCTTCGCGCTCGGCAAGTGTGTCCTCGTCGCCGTCAGCCAGCGGAACCTTGTAGCCAATCTCCTTGCGGTAGAAAGCCGTCTCGCGGTCCTGCAACTCCTTCAATCTCTCAGGATAGAATTGGTAGTCCTGAATCGATATTTGCCTAGGTGCGCGGGGTGCCTTGGGTTTGGTGTCCGCGGTGCGACCGCCGGTCTGCAGTGCCTGTTTGTAGTACTTGTCTATCGAGTAGATCTGCTCCTTGCGCTCCCGCTTCGCGGGGTTGATCCAGTTGATTCCGATGTCCTTCTTAGTGCTAGTGAAGTCCTTCCCATTCCACTCGTAAGCAGATTCAGAGGTGAACTTCTGTAGGTCGTCCAGTCCAAGCTTTTCATACTTTGCATTGAGCTGCTTGGTTCTGTCTTCGCCGGCAGACAGAATGGCGTCGATGTCGACGTCACTCATACCGGCAGAATGGTCAGCCTGGGCGGCCCCAGCCTTCTTGGATTGGAAGATGTTTTCGGCGCCGTGCTGGATCATCGACAGCAGTTCGTCCTTGTTGGCTGCCGCCTTTGCCGCGGTTTGGGCACGTCCCTGTTGGATGACCAGCTGATCGAGGCGCAACTTCTGCGCAGCACGTTCAAGAACCTTCTCTTCGATCGCATTGTCGGTCACAAATCTGTAGACTACGACCTGCTTGGTCTGTCCGATACGATGGGCTCGGTCCATGGCTTGCAAATCGGCCTGCGGGTTCCAGTCGCTGTCGTAAAGCACCACAATGTCGGCACTTGTCAAATTGATACCCAGACCTCCTGCACGAGTGGTCAGGAGGAAGACGAACTTCTCGGAATCAGGCTTGTTGTAGTCGTCAATGGCAGCAATGCGGTCCTCGTGTGCTGTGCTACCATCGATTCGGCAGTACTTGTATTCCCGGAACACGCAGTAGTCCTCGAGAATATCCAAAAGCCGGCTCATTTGGGAGAAAATCAGCACGCGGCTGCCTTGGGCTTTCATGCGCTTCAGAAGCTTGTCCAGAACCAGCATCTTCCCGGCATTGTAAACGAGGTGCTCGTCTGTGGTGTAAGGCGGGCCTGGCTCCGCACCCTCGAAGAGATAGGGATGATTGCAGCACTTCCGGAGCTGCATGACGATGTTGAGGAGACGTGTCTTGGATTCCTTTTTGCCTCCAGCACCATTCACGGCGTCAATGTCCTTTTCCAGGATCTTTTGATACCACTTGACCTGCATGTCCGCCATACCCACGTAGAGATTAACCTCCTTCTTGGGAAGCAGGCTCTTCTCCACATCAGCCTTGACACGTCGCAACAGGAATGGGCGCAGAACACGATGCAGCTGCTGGACCACGGTATCCTGGTCCCGGTCCTGTGCCGAGAACCACTGATCGAAGGCGTCGGAATCGCCAAAGACGTCAGGAAGGAGGAAGTTGAGCAATGCCCAAAGCTCGTGGAGGTTGTTCTGAAGGGGCGTTCCGGTGATGAGCAGGCGGTTGCGGGAGTTGAAAAGCCGGATCACCTGGGCCAGGGAGGACTCCTCATTCTTGATGCGATGTGCTTCGTCTATGATGATGTACTCCCACGCGAATTTCTTGAGGTGCGACTTCTCCCGCAAGATCATCTCGTAACTCGTGATGCAGACATCAAAATCCTCACTCTCGAGGCGGTCCGCTATGAGCTGCTGTCGCTCCTCCTTGGCGCCCTGTAGGACCAGAACGTTCACCTCCGGAGTCCACCTGGCGAACTCCCGCTTCCAGTTGTCCAGAGTGGACTTTGGGACCGTGATCAGATGTGGGCCAGTGATTCCCATAATGTGCCGCAGGTAGCCAAGGAAGGAGATGGTCTGCAGAGTCTTGCCCAGCCCCATTTCGTCGGCCAGGATTCCCGAGATGCCATTTTCGTGCAGAGATATGAGCCAGTTGAGACCGGCGATCTGGTAGTCTCGCATTTCACCCTTGACAAAGGAAGGTGACTCGCGAAAGACCGTCTCGGCAGACCCGCCGTGCTTCTCGTCCTTGAGCAGCTCAGCGTCCTCCTCGGCCTCGGTTCGGCGGCGCCTCTCAGCTCCGGCCCCGCCTTGCCGCCGGGCACCCTTTTTTGCCTTCTGCTCTTCGGCATTCTGGCGGTCGATCTCCTCCATGATTCCCTTGATCTTGGGGTTGGGGTTTGTCTCGATGAAGTGACGGAAGAGGTCGGTGAGGCCGAGTAGGTAGCGGAATCGACGTAGGGAGTCGTCTTCCTGTCATCTGCGTTAGATGTCATGTTTTCAAAAATGGCATCGGGTCCAGGGACCGCGTGTGGTATGGTCGTACCTTTGATTCTCCTAATCTGTCGTGCTTCTTGCCAAATATGCTTCGTCGCAGCTGGTTTGCCTCAGCACGTCGCCTCCTCCCATCTGTAGTGGGCTCGCCCACCACGCTGCTAGCCGTCGTATTGGGGTCCTCAGAGTCTGTATAGTCGGGAGTCTCGTCGACCTCCTACTGGTTGTTAGCTAGGAAGGAAGGTAGCTACCGGTGCGTTGGTGACGCAGCCATGCAGCCATGCAGCGCGGCCAGACGTGACGATGTGGGGATATTGCCAGGAACACCATACCATAGAGTCATTTCCGTTCCTCCCGTCATCGGAGGCATTTTGCATTGACGCGTCGGTGTCGTTCGCGCTCGCTGGCGCTGCTCGAGGTCGCGCCATGGTGAATCCGTGTCGACGACGCGGGGGATATAGCCTTTTACGCGCTTGGACGCGCCAGAAAAAAAGATGACAGGGGTTGACAAGAGCCCGTTTTGATGGTTGAGGCTAATTGAGTGATGAACAGAGGCGGTGCGTGGACTCTGGGGCCGGTTCTGGTCAAGTGGTCTCGTCACCTGGGAGAAAGGTAGGCGGTGGGAAAGTTGGGAAGACTTGAGGTCAGAAGAAACGCACCCCCAAAAGCGAGTCGAGGGACAGGGGTGTGTTAAAAAGGGCCACCAGGAACGCCAATCAACGTGCGGCTGCCGTCTTCTCTTGGCCCAGGTGGTGTCCAAAGTTCCCAAGGCCGCTTGAGGTGGGTTCGGGTCCCGGGTCACTGGTCATTGGGTCATTGGTCATTTGGTCATTGGTACTGCCGGCTAACATCCCTCGCGAGCAGGACTGCCTCCCTTTTGTTTTCTTGTTCCATCATTGCCGCTTGTGCATGGCACAACTTCGCCGAGGGGACCATTAGGGGCCGGGTGTAGTAGATATCAAGCACGCGATGCGCCACGCCGATGAGGCCAGTGATGCTCGAGGTTCGACACAGGTGGGTTTGGACCCTCGTGACAACAACACCGGTCACGGAAAAAGAGCTGATCGAGGTTTACGCTGGTTTGATGAGTAGTCACGTCGTATAAGTCAATATGATCACGTGAAGGCAGTCGCTCTGCCCAACAATTTATGATGAGTTATAGATTCTGCCGAGGCCTACGAACAGCCTGCCACCTGAATGATATTTGTGACAAGAGCCCTTTGGGGTGGGGACAATATGTTGAGCCCTCTTCGAAAGCAATAACAATGTTTGATGCAATTATACTAACTTTAGAAGCGCGTGTCCGATGATGTTCAGTCGTCTTCCCATCTTGGATGCAACCCCGCACTCGATGAATCAGGTGTTCATGTAGGGTAGTCAATAGTGGGCGGCTCTATCGGTCAGATCATTGTGTCTCACTGCATAGGTAGACTGCTATATCTCCTCGGTGTGGACAGTCAAACATCGGTGGCTCCTTGGGTGGAAGCTTGTATGCATACTTGAAGGTTTTGGTGGGGTTAAGCTCCGATCATTGATAAGGCTCCTTCGAGGTCTGACCCCACCCTTGTCTCTTGCTTACATGAACCGGAAGCGGAAGACGCAGAGCCAATGGACGGGCCGGCCGTCATGATGTTAGCGGTGTTTTGGCCGGCAGAAATCTTGATGGGCCTAAGCCAGCTGCCTGGTTGCCTTGGGGGGCCCGCAGTCCTCTTTCAAACCAGGCCGGCAGCCCAAGGCTTGCTGGATGACTCCGGCTGCTGACGGCCCCCTGCAGCCGGGCCTTGCTGGGTTCTCCATCCCACCTCACCTCCAAGGAGCAGCAGCCGCCGACGCCGAGCCACAACAGAGAGACGTCGGGGCTCGGCTCACCTGCCCATCCGTCCGTCCTCACTCTCTCGTTCCCGACCGTGTTGCTACTTCATGTACGACACAGAATCTCGACCTCATGCTCCCTGAAACGGATTCGGCCATGTCAATTTCCTGCTCCTAACTACCCGACCGCCAACCCACCCCATCGCTGAGCAGCAGTCGAGATTGAGCGTCAGATTGAGCCCCACCGAGGCGAACTGTAAGGGCGTTTCCAGAACTCGTCAGGGCCTGACTCCACCACCACCCTGCCAACCGGACAGGACCCGCATCGCAGCGGCTCTTCTTCTCCAGCGACGCCCCGCCCTTCCCTCCAGCAGTCAATACATATGATTCCTTCCCGTCTCTGTCCTCGTACACTCGCCTGCATCGACCTCTAGCGTGCACACACAGTCTTTTGAACCGAGCACCACCCTCACTACCTGCAACGCACAAGATCAGCCATGGCAAACGAAGCTCCCGAGCAGATGCTCGATGTTTTCCGGACTGCGGCCCTGTCCGTCACAAAGCTGTACAAGTCATCCATAACAGCTCAGGCGAAGGCCCGCTCAGACGGGTACCAGGAGTGCCTCGACGACCTGCTGCAGTTCCTCGACAAAGAGAACCTCGGCCTCGGCGACGGCGAGGGCTGGAAGATCAGGGCCTGGGCGAATGAGCGGTTGGACACAACAGACAGCTCGCCCCAGGTCATCGAGAGCGACGATGACGCAGAAAAGCCAGAGCCCATGTCATCCCCCGAGATACCGCGGCCACACAGCACAACAACGGCAGCACAACAGCCCACCCCGACCCCCCGCGCCGACACACAACCACAAGCGGAACCGGACACGCCTATTGTCCAGGAGATCACGGTGGACGAGCCCGAGATTGTCGTCCCGACGCAGGAGACATTCGACTTCCGCTCATCTCACCCCTATCCCCAGGACGCCCCGTCACCCCTGAACCTGGCGAACCTCCGCCTCTCTGATGCCCGGGGCCACGACCACTCCATGTCGCCGCCCAACTCGGCTCCTCCATCGATCTCCGTCTCACGACACCCAACCCGAGCAACACGGCATGGCGGCAGCGGAGGACGCAGCGGGCCTCGGGCGGGCAACCGCCTCGGCCACGGTGCCGGCGCGAAGCGGAAAGTGAACCTCGGCGAGTTCTTCGACCTGGGCAACCTCGGCCAGTCAAAGGACGGCTTCGGGGGAGGTGGTGCGAAGAGGAGTAGGCATCTCTGAGTGAAGAGTGTACCGACGCCGGTACTGTTTCGAAATCTTTTTTTCTTCTTTTTGATGTGGACACTTCGGAATCGACAACGGCGGCAAGGAGTATTGGGAGCGAAACACTGGGCGCAGGGAGCGCACGCATTACCAACGATACCCGGAAACTTATGAACTAGCATCGTCGTCCTGCGAGCTTTGGGAAGGAATACAGGTAGAGGTAATGTCCGCTTGCATGGGTTCGGCTTGAATGGGCCAGGTGGGGGGAACTAGGGGAGGGATGGGGAGGACTACAGCAACGGGCAGAGCGTCTGCGACATTTCAGCCTGATGTCCCGCATTGTTATGGCGTCTTGGGAAAGAGGACCAGTCATCTTTGGGGGAAGTAGAGATGCCAGGTGGCCCGGCCCTCATCGACTATACGGCCAGCTCAGGATCTCGGTAGACAGCGGCACTTCAATATCCATACTGTTCTGTTCAATATTTGTTGCTTCGCGGAAGCAGTGCTACATGAATCACCAGCTGAGGAATGTGCAGTCAGAAAATTTAGACAAGTCGGCACTTTGAGAACGTTTTCTGGGTGACAAACATTCTACAAGAAAAGCCACTCATTACACACGTTTTAAAACTTGTCCATGAGAGAATGGACAAGACTTTTGTACCCAGCAAAGAAGACACTGCTGCTTATGGCTGGCTGTAGGTGCTGTAGAATTCAAAGGCAACCTTGAGACATCGTCCCACTGCGAACAGATTCCCTTCAAGCTTTGGTAGTTCAAAGTTGCCATCTTCTCTCTAGCTGTTTCTTCGGCAGCAATCTTTTACTTGCTCGGCTGTTTCTACAGAGCGAATGCTTCTATACCTAGGTAACAAGGCTGATTTATCTATCATTTCTTCCACAATAAACAGAGAGAATCAGGGAGGTGTCTTTGGCGTGCCCTTGGGACATTGCATAGCAAGGATCAATTGCTCATCAGACCCTCACTGAGTATTGTTAATATTTGGGCGACTATCATTCAGGAGCAATATGGCCCCCCTCCCTCACGGCATGTTGCACAGACTGTTCCTCCCACATGAATCCGCCAGTTTTCTTGACCAGACTCACTGGCATATTTTTGAACCGCAAAATGATAAGAGCAAATCCATCAGTTTGACCATAACCAGATTCCAAAGCCGGATTCCTTTCTGATTTTGCCCGTCTGATGTTCCAAGCGCCGCATGAGCATATCCTTGACTGTCATCGTACTTGGGCAGACAATGCAAGTCAAACAGGGGAAGTCCAAAGCAGCAGGGCGCCAATAAATGGCATCAGCGATTTTTCATTGTTACCAAGACCGGGAAGCTATTTCACCTGGAGGCTGAGGTGGGCGGGTATGGGCTCATAGGGACAATGATATTGAGCGCAGTTACTCTTGAGCATACCTAGGTAAGCCTAATCTCAGTAGAAGTATGCTTAGATAAAAAGGAGAGTATCTAACTGGTTGTTTAACCCCCCCCCCCTTTTCAGCACACCGACTTAGATACTTAGATAGGTAGCTGCACAATGCAATCTCATAAGACATTTCTTTCAATATAATAACACAAAGAGCAACTCCAGAGCAATTCTAGAGGAATCTTGTTATTCGGCAACTTGTATACCACAGAACGCCCGCAACATTGGCTGAAGGACTTTACACCCGACGAAAATCTACTTATTGCTAGGCAAAATAGACCAATTGGCCAAATGATCAGAATATCTAATGCCTTGAAAGTACTACTAGCAGTATGCAGGAGCTATATCGTTCCAACACATGCTATATGTCGCTGGCAAAGCCCCTCTGGTAGCCAGGGCAGACAGGTGTTTGCCAGGTTGTCTTGGTTGTATAATCAGAATTCCTGTGCAGGGCCGAGGGTAATAGCAACGGCAATGGTGAGCTGGGGGGTGGTCATGATGTGGAAACCCAGGGCGGAGGTACAGTTTAAGCTGCTCAAGGCCATGTACGATATGAATTGAAGCGCTGCATGCTTATATCACCTAGAAAGAAGTCCTCTGTATACACATCCTCTTGGTGGGCAGCTACTCTCGGCGCTGGAGTACACTCTAGACTGCACCTGTTAGCATTCAAAATCGTCTTGATTCGAGAGGGAAAGTGTATGTGCCCCTATGGCGTGGCCAACAAGGTGTTTGCGGAGAGATGGTCTCGCAGGTTTGGTAGTCTCTGGAAGATTAGACATTGTCTCGACATTGTCCCTGCCTGTCTAATTTGTGGGTATCAAGGTGGTATGCAGTTAACAACGTTCCGTAACGCCTAGTTCTCCCTCCTTCCAGTTATGTACGCCCTGCGATGCACGCGACACCGTCTCACAAGCACCTGAACTGTCCGATTGGCAACCAAGAAAAACCCTCCCAACCAAGTATATGGAAACACCATCAGCCACGTTGGGCGACATGCAATTGTCTTCGTTCCCCCGCAGTCGTAATTTGCCCCCCCTCCCGATATGCCCTCTTCATGGGCGGCGGGGCTTCCCGATCTCGTCCTCGTTCGTCTGAAGCGTCATGTATGCCTTGGCTTGCAGTTCAGGCATCGGCACCCGCGAGAGGAAGATGCTCATGTACGTCGTTTTTGACTCCTCAGCGGGCTTCTCCCGGATGGCGCGTTCGAAGGCGGTCACGACGGGCTCGAAGGCGTCCTCTTCGTCGTCCTCGTCGTCCTCTTCGTCGTCCTCGTCGTCCTCGTCGGCGCCCCCAAGGACTGTGTTCTCGATGACGGTCTGGTCCGCTTCCTTGCCGCTGGGTTTGGGCCCCGGGCCGCGCCCGTCTGCCACCTCGTAGACCCTGTTGTACTGGTACCAAGGCTGGCCCGCCTCGTTCATCTGCCTCTTGGCGATCTCCATGACGGTGACCATCTTGTTCGCATCGTTGGCCCTCGCGTGTAGCATCATCACCCCGGGGACCGAGGACTGGCTGAAAAGGTCGACGTGGCCGAGGTGGGAGAGGACCTGGGTGACTTTCTTGTTGATCTTGGAGGAGCCGATGACGGAGGTGGTCGCGATGCTGTACCTGCCCTTGAGCTCCTGCAGGAGCTCCTCGTGTGGCTGCATAGGCAGCGAAGTGGGCAGGGCCGAGGTCGAACGCCCGGCGCGCTGCCTCTTGTTCGGATTGGTCTGGCTTGCTGAAGCTTCGGTCCCGGTGACGTCGATGTCTGGCGCGGCTCTTTTCGTGCGGCCTGCAACCCCGGCGGCGGCGGTGCTGGGGGCTGCGCTGTTGGATGAAGCGGCTGCGGAATGCATCGAGACGGTTCGATTGAGTCTTGGTGGGCAAGAGGGAAAGCGACTCAACGGTCAATCCGCTGGTCAAACATGCGTTAGGTGACCGTGGTCGAAGCGATTGGGGAGCGTAGCAGACAGCCAGCCGGGTCGGGATGGTCGGCTGGATTAAGGTTGAGGTTGAACCCAGAACTCTTTTAGAGCCTACGGCAGCGAGGTTACGCGTAGGTGAGCGCGCCTCCACCTTGAGTGCCTGGAAATTTGGTTATCGATAAGGAAGACAGCAATTAGATCAATCACGGCAATTTCAGCAACCCGGACAGCTGCCCTGGCCCCCAAGGCAGCTAGCTATTCTGGGCCTATAGCTACCCTGTCAGGCCTGTCCTCTCCCTCTGTGGGTGAAGCAGTGCAACTTGATGGACAACATGAGTCGGCCCCAGGTAAACTTGTTCAAGAACAAACATTCATACTGTCTATCTGGGGGCAGACTTGTGAATCAAACTAAAATCCTGGTTCTCCACAGACTAAAAGCATTGCTGACAGCAACATCACATGCTTGAGTGGGAACCCATTCAAATTTCTTTGTTCGTCTGGTCTGGAATGCAGCGGTAGGTTGCACCAGGGAATGAATGCTGCAACATTAAGAGGGTATGTTTGGTGGCCAGGATCACATGTAAGCATTACCACAGACAACTCAATAACACTATGCCATACAGTAGAAAGGAGTGAGTGGGCTCTTATCTTGACGATGATGCTCATACACTACAACAGGTATGATTATCCCGGAGTCCCATGATATCTGTGTCATGGCATGTTTCTTATCAGATTCAACTCATAGCCGAGAAACAGCTGGGCCCACAACGCGGCTGCGCGGCCATTTTACCCCAGGATACGTCGACAGGGACCCCCTGAGCCTCACATCAGGCTGCAGGAAGCCTGCAGCTCAGGGACAGGCCGGGTGGGAGGTGAGATGCGGTCAAGGCTCAGCTGGTCGGTCGGTCTGTTGGTCGAAATGTCGCCATTGTAATCTCTTTGTTCATTCCGGCCGTCGAGAGGGGTGCTTCTGCCACCGTCGAGCGCTTGGAACAAAACATTAGTGAAGCATGGGAGGCCGGCAAATGCGCAGCGTCAACGTCGATGACTTTGCCGGAGAGCTTAAAGCACGGACGGAATACCGCGCAGCTACGTCTGTTTCGTCTCCCAGGATGTTGCCGGCTGCGACGACTCTGACACAATGTCGGGACTGATAGGGCGAGACCTGCAGCCGCGCAGGCGAGACGCGGGTGCGTGGGCGGCTGGAGACGTTCATTGGAGGTTCTGCTCTAGCCCACCCAGTCCGGCTGAAACTTATCATGGAGTCGCAGAGCCACCACTTCGTATGCGTTGGATGCACATGGGATCGCGGCTGTGAATCCGGCCGTCAGTCGGCCGTTGTTTAGCCTCTGCAGCGGCATCGTCGCTCGCACTGTTTACTGTGGATGTACGAACTTATGTGGCCGATTTGGAAGGATGGGGACAGACACGCTTGATGTACATTATCATCATCCTCCGCTATATTTAGTCGGGCGCACATCATGGACATGACGGCAGGTTGCGAGGCGGAGGGAGCGCCTGCACCTACGTGGCTCGGCTCAGCTCAGCTCATAGCTGTGTGGGGGACAGAAAGATACTCTTGTCTCTCTGCTGTGGCCCCGAGCGCAAGCGCCCCGGATACATCTCGATATTCATTAGTGGTGCCCGCCTAGATGGGCATTGCGCCGACTCGTGCGTGGCACACTGACACGAAGAGAGAAAGGGTTCGTGAGCGTACTATGGTAGTGTACTAATGTACTATAGCAATGTACCATAGTGTAGTATGTGCGTGTGGGAAAAGGGCGCCTTTCCGGCCAAACCTTAAGCTCGCTAGTGGCTCCGCAAGGACCAAGGTTGGTTCATGTCATGCCATGCCATGTACACTACACTACGTGTAAGACCAAGTCCCACACCACCCCGTCGTGATGCAGCCGGGCGTCGAGCCAACGAGCCAAGGAGCCCACAGGGGGCGTGGACCAGCTTGAATGAGCAGGACGAAGGGGGGTCCAGCGATCCAACTCAGCACCCGTCATCCACCTAATGCTGTCCCACCCAGCCAATCCAGATGTCCCGTCGCCCAGGCGAGACCCATTCGCGCATTCCAGCCCACTCTCCGTCCAACATTTTGGTGGCATTCGTGACCTTCACGAGCCAGTCTCGCAATCGGCGTCGCACCCAGCGCTCAATCATCTGTCCCCATTCCCCATCCTTTCCAACTTTCTACGGACAGCCTGTTCTCCATTCCCCAGTCACGCAACCCGCCCTGCCAGCCTGCCTACCCTGCCTGCACCCCCTACCCAGCAAGCTCGCCCAGCACCATCCCCCCCATTCTCCCAGCTTCCAATCTCCCAGCTTTCCCTCCTCCTGCCTTCACACGCCCCCCCAAGGCACCCCAGGCCCTTTTGCGCTCGATCCTCCAGCACTTTCTCGCCCAGAAACCAGACCTAGAAGCTCTGTGTTTCAATAGTTTGCGTTGCGCAGCGGAATTTGCTATTCCTTTTAATTCAACAACAAAACAAACGGTATTCCACCCCCGTATCACCCTGGGTGCCTCTTTTCTACCTCCTACCTGTCTGTCATCCCTTGTTGCCCCGTCATCACCGCTCCCACCCAGAGCAGGCTGCACGGACAAGAAAAAGTCGCGACAAAAACATCCTGTCCTGCTCAGACCTGCTCAGCTCGGCCCGGCTCAGCTCAGCTCTGTTTGCGACACACACACGGCTGTGTTGCTGCTACTGCTGGCTACTGCTGCTGCTGCAGCACCCTGCAAACGCTCCCTTCTGCGCCCACTTCCACTCGTCAAGACCACCCCAGACCCAGACCCAGACCCAGAAGGCCCGCCCCCTTGTGCTGTCTGTCCTCTTCCGTCCTCTCCCGCCTACACTACTGCACCGCCAAAGGGAGCCCTCGTGGTGGTTCTAGAAAGGAACAGAGGCCTCACTCGCCTCATTTTCTGGATCTGCCCAGTCCTGGACGTTCGTGTGTGTCGTGTGTGTCGTCCCCTCGAGGTGAGCAAGAAAGCCAAGTTGGAACCACCCATTCATGCAATCCATCCATCCATTCATTCTCATCCACTCACCCGCCCGCCTTGTTCCATCATTTTTATCCCCCGTCCTGGATGAGTATTTGCATTTTGCATTCACCCTGCAGGTGCGGGTGCAGGTGCAGGTGCAGGATCCCTCTCTCGCTCCTTCTTCCCTTCTTTCCCAAACCAAGGCAAATCCGAGTGAGCACCCAACCCACACCCCCCCAAAAAAGCACCTTCATCAGGTGCGTCAGGTGCAGCCTGAACCCCCCAACTGCACCGGAACCCGCAGGTTGCGCCCGCGCCTCCTTCCTGCCGCTCGGCTTGCGTGGTTGCCAATTCACTCATGCGTCCATTCATTCGCACACACTCTCGCCCCTTCCCCCTTTTGCCTCTCCCAATCTCTCTTACACACCCCGGTTCTCCCCCCTGCACGCCCACCCCCCCAAAACCGATCCCGTATTCAACCCCCCAAATCCTCTCATTCATTCCTCGCAACCGCCGAAACCAGAATGATTCCTGTCACAAACAACCGCCTGCAGCACGAAGGAAAAAAAAATAAATCTTCTTGTCAAACACTGACACAACACAACTCCAGAGCACCAGAGACTCGTCTGCGCACCGTTCACTTCGTACGCTCCTTCTGAGCCTTGTGCCTGTGTCGCGCAAGCATCTCATCTCATTCCGTGAGGCTTTTGTTAGTTCTCGCTGGGCCCTCTCCCTTTCTCCCTGATCGCTCCCGGCGACAGCATCTCTCTTCTCTTCGCCGTCGACGACCTGTGGTGTGGTGTGACGCATCGCTACCATCGCATCGCATCGCTTCGGACTCGGTCGGCCTTTTTTTGCAACTGGCCACATCATCGTCACTGCGCCCGCCACCGCAGCAGCAGTGCACGCTTACGCTTACGCTTGGGGCTCCGACCATCCGACGCATCCCAGCCCGGACCCACACCCCAGCCTGCAGCCAAGATCCACGCTAGTCAACTAGCGCCGCCCTCCCTTGTTACGTCAGCCTTGCCTGGGCGACAGTTGCCTAGACGCCCTCTCGGTGACTACAAAAGAAGCTGATTGCCACGCCGCGTTCCTTCCTCCCCCCAGCGCGCCGCGTCGAGGCACCGCCCCGAGTTTGCGCGTTTACCCTCGTGGCCGCGGAAACGCAGGATCATGCGTGACATGTTCCGCTTCTGGAGTGGTGATGCAAGGGCAGATGACAGGCTCGCTGAGGCCGCACAGATCATGACCATGTGCTCCAAAGACTTACCCAGCCTTGCCACGAGTCCAGCCTCGCTCAAGAGAAAGGCTTCTCCGGCACACGACGGCACTCATGATGATGGTTGCGCAAAACGCGCAAAGGTTGACTACAGCGTCGCGACACCGCCAGAAACCCCAGCGATGCCACGTCAAGAGTACTTCGCGTCGCAGTCTCCACAAGCGGCCGCGCCGAACACTGATCGGGTAGTTGACATCATCAACCAGCAGTTTGGCACTGAGATACTACTGAAGCACCAGGAGCTGCGCTTCATCAACCAGGAGCTTGCCAAATGTCAAGTCGCCCTGGAGCAGCTGCGCCGGTGTCACCTCATACCATACCCAACGTCATGTCCCACCCCGCAACAGATGTTGGACATCGCGCAGGGCAAGGGATCAGCCGTCCAGGGCAGAGCTGGAGAGCCTGCTGCGCAGTGGGCCCCGCCATTCGGGGTGACGGATGGTCCCTATGCTCGTCACTATGCCAAGTGGCTGATCCCAGATCCCAAGTTTGGAGACGTGGTGCCCGAGTGGCAGGGCCTGTCTAACGTCCCGAGGAACGCAACCGAAGGCCGGACGACGAGGAACAGCCTCTCTGATGCTGCAACCATCGGCAAGAGGGTCGCTCGGGGACAGACCGGTCAGAAGCTCTCCACAACCTATCCGGCACCAAAGCCCAAGGCCCCTTGTATTGTCAAGAGAAGCAACGGCGTGGTTGTCAAACTCGTCTGCAACTCGTGCCACAGGGACAATTTTAGTAGCACTCAAGGCTTCATCAATCACTGCCGCATAGCACACAGGAAAGAGTACAAGTCTCACGAAGAGGCCGCAATTGACTGTGGGCAACCCATCAGCGTCAGCGAGAGCACCGGCACCACCACCACCAACAACACCCCCTCCACCCCAACAACCACCCACACCATCACTACAGCTGCCACCGAAGAAAAGCCCCCCAGCGCTCCTGCGCCGGGCATTGTTCATCCTCTTGCACGAACAGACGCAACAGCTGAGCAAAACGCCTACGCAGCTCTTCTCGGGCGCATCAACGAGTCGCTCAAGAACTTCCACCAGGGTGCGACCTCAAAGACACCTGGGGTTGTGTCCTCAAGTCCTTCTGTGAAGGCCGAAGGGAAGCCGCTGAAGAGTTTCGCTGCTGCACCTGGGACCCCTTTCCTCTCCGATTTACTCCAGAAACGAGACTTTCAGGGTGATCTCAACAAGCACGTGGAGGATGCTAAGAGCAAGGTGGACCTTGATGATATTCTATCAGGTGACGAGGAATCCGATGAAGGAGAGCAGTGCATGTTACCGAACGCGGGTCATCCGGCTGTGAACAAGGTGTCGACGGCCGGAGCTCGCATCCCTGCCCCTGCCATGCGTGTCCCCGCGAGGGCAGTCCCTTCGCCTGCCGTTGGGTCCCGACCTGCTAGCAGTAAGGGGCGATCTCCACATCTCGGCTTCACTTCCACGGCATCTGAGATTCGTCGGAGTGCCCCCGCCGCCGACGAAGACGACTCTGGCTTCGATGATGCCAACATAATGGATGTTGACCACAGCCCCAACACCGCAACCAGTAACAACGCGCCGTCACTGGTTAGCGACGACGGCGGAGATGATGAATCCGATGATGGCTCATCGTCAGATGCTTCTGATGACGGCTCTATGACGGAAGTCACCGAAGTCAACATCGAGTATCCCGAAGTTCAGGATCTCTCGCAGCACGGAAGCGGCAACGGTACTCGAGCCAAGGACGAGAATAGGCACGTCACCTTTGTCACGCCCTTGACAGGCAAAGCCGCTGCGCGACGGAAGCCTTGAGCATTCACACGCGCGGAATATTTGCTCGACTTACGAATTTTACGAGCACTTACGTTATGATTAAACTTTTAATACCTCGGATGTTTCAGCGCTGCCGCTTTTCTTTTTTTGGATTCGAACCTTGCCGCGCACCAAAGCTGAAGCACTTTGGTCTCAGTTCAAGGTCTTTGCCTCACGCTGCCAGAGCTGCTCTTCACCTGTTGAAGTGATGATAGGTGGCCGAAGCACGAAGGCCTACCTTCCCCTGAGATGAAATTTTGTCTCCGTGTACACCAGATTGTGCGAGTATCACGACATAGAGAAAAACACGACGACGAAGTCACTCATTGTTGGGATCGTCAGATGGACGAAGGTTCTTTCGGAAGGGACTGGCTCGTCATGAATAGACTTTTATCGGCAGGCAAAACTGGGCGGGAAGCTTCTGCACGGGACACCGGACGGGAATGGGAAAGAGGCGAGAAAGACCTCGTAGCAGTGTGTGTCCTTGATACAATACCTGTTGTTACCCTGTACATACATACCCTATACACGATCAGACGAAATGAAGACAAGATACCACACCAAATCTCCTCTGACAGTCCCTTCCTCGAGATGGGCGATGGTCTGTCTGTGACCGACATACCGTGCCTTTTGTCATGTTTTGTGCCAAACTTCATGTACATTGCCTCCGTAATATAGGCTTGAGAAAAGTGGTAGGAGTAATGACATTATAGATGGTGTAAGTGAACACATCTGCGTAAGATTTCTGTGAATTGGCCACTACAGCGGCGCTTACTGTGGAAAGCCGGTGTAGGAACGTGCCTAGGAACTGCAGAAGTTCCAAGTTCGAGCCTTGGTCTGCCCCTACGTTTCACTAGCTTTCCTTCCCTAACTTTCCCTACCTTTTGCCTTTGTCGTGTTTTGTGCCAGACTTCATGTGTATTTTGCCGCTCCCATTCTTGGGTTTGGTTGACAAATTCCAGGTGTGCTGCAAGTCGGTGCAAAGTAACACGCGCAACTAGACGTTTCCGTCCGGACTCTCTGAAGAGCTCAATTCGAGGGCGGGCTTGCACGCACCTTTGTCGGGGCAGACATGCTTATGGTGCAGGGTTTGGACCTGTTGGGTGGTATTAGACACTAGTGAGACTGGCTATATACTTTGAGGGTAAATGTGATGTCTAGGAGTTGTCCTTCTCCCGTTTCTCTGGCCCCCATCTCAAACATGACCTGCCTCCCCAGACTGGGCCTCCCCAGGGCTGTGATCAGGAACAGACACCAAACACAAAGCCATCCCATGCGCCCATGCACGCAGAGCATTCCATCATTAATTGAGCAGCCCCTCCGCCATTAATATTGGTCCCTCACAACGCCCTTCTTCCCCCCCAGCATCGTCCATCATCACTTCGTACCCTGAAAACTCACCCAGAGGCCGTCGTCGGTGACATACCGGAGGGCTCTCAGCACACCACACGGTTCTCGCACAGACCTGCCGCCGCATCGGTCCCACCCCTTAAAGGAGGGCGCCCATGACGCCGGCGACAGCGGCCAGGAGGCCGCCGGCGCTGATGGCGAGGTCGGCAGCCGAGTTCGCCTCGGAGCTGGAGGAGCTGCCCGAGCTGCTGGCGGTGGCCGAGGAGCTGCTGGAGTCGGAGCCGTCGGTGGAGTCGGCCGTGGCCGAGCTCCGGGCGGCGGACGAGGTCCGGGCGGCGCTGCCGGTGGCTGCGGGCGTGTTGGTGGAGGCGTACTGGCTGGCGAGGGCGCAGAACTGGGTCACCTGGCCCTGGGCGGTGGAGATGCGGGGGTCATTGGGGCAGTTGTTGTAGCAGCTGGTGATATGGTTAGCTGGTTTTTTTCTTCTTCTCTTTCCCGTTTCTTGTTGTGCTTCTTCTTGGGAGGTGTTGTTGTTCTTGATGTTGTTGTTCCTCCTCACCTGGTCTTATCGAGGGAAGGGGCCACGAGAGAGGAGGGAGCTTGGATGGGCCGAGGGACACTCACGTTGCAATTGCCTCGTACGCGGCACACTGGCATGTGTAGTCCTGGTTGCCGCACTCTTGCTGGCGAGCAGTTGTGCTGGTCAGACAATCCTCGACGATGTAGTCGGCCTCGCAGGTGGAGGAGGAGGAGGTGGCTGTGGTGGTCGGGGTCTGAGCCAGGACGACGGCGGGGGCCAGGAAGGCGACGAGGGCGGCGAAGGTCTTCATCTTGTATATGTTGATGGGTGGTCTGGGGCTTTGGAGAGGAATTGTGTTTTGTGAACTTGTGCAGGCGAGATTATTATGCAGTACAATGCAAATCGAGTATTAAAAGCCTGGCTGTGATGCTGGAATTGTTGACGACCAAGAAGTTCAAAGTTGTTATTGTTGTTGTTGTTGAGAAGCGACAGACTGTTTTAAGCGAGAGACGCGGTTTATAAACTCAAAAGGAGGTCCCTTGTGTATGTACCGGCAAGCACGATCTGCGAGATCTTGTTGACTGAGAAACAGCTGGAGAAGGAAGGGGGAGAAGAGGAGAGAACGAACGCCCGCTCTCAACGCGAGAAGCTTCTGATATGAATGAAGCTTGCTTGAGGGCCCGGGCATAGGAGGCAGGGGGAGGCTGGAGTCCATCCCATGCCACCCAAGCCCCTGTCGTGTCCCCCCGGGGGGACATCAGAAAAAAGAAGGAGAGGGAGTCCCCGGCCGCCACAACAGCGATCCACTCGGACCGGGCCAATAGCCTCAGGGAGTTGGGAAATACGAACTAGGCCAGAGACAGCAAAGGCCAGGGAGGGTGAAGCCACCCGGGCATGGGGTTATCTCTGGGGGCCTGGGGGCCGGGGCCCAGCGGCCGGGAGGGGGTGGCCTTGCAAGAAATTGATGATGGCCTCACCTGCCGTGGTTCCCTTTGGGGCGTGTTGCACAATAGACTCTTTCGGGTTGGGGGGCGGTTGTGATTCGCCGGCAAAGACGCGTCCGGGATATCTCAACCTTCCTAGGCACCCTAGTGTAGTGTACGAGGTAGGGGGAGGCATGTTTTGGCTGGGCAATCCGACCTGCTTCCTACTCCTGCTCGTCAGGACTTCTACAAGCTGAAGATAGCCCAATGCTCGCTCTCCTTCGGCACGCCCTATTGTGGATTTACTGCCTCCTCCGCAGTGACTCCGTCCAGTCAACCGGGCAGGTTTTACACTACTTAGGCGAGCTCTCGCCTCTCGCCTTCTTGGTGGTTGCCCGGGCATGACTCCGGGATCCCTGCAGGCCATAGCTCTACTTAGACTTTTCTGGAGCTGCAGCTGACAGGCTGGTCAGCGCGGGTCTGGAACGGAGGGTGGCATGCAGCTATCGGACGGTCGGCCCCGCTGCAGAAAGGAAATGGCGGTAATGAAAGCACCCCTGCCGGATGGGACTCCATCATGCATGCGCGACAGGTGATATTTCCCAGAATCGAGCCTTGGTACTCGCTGAAGCGATTCCAGTCTGACCGGACCTGTTGCTGTTGATTTGTCTTCTGTCTCCCTCTGCTTCCCTGGTTTGGTTTGTGATCTGCATCCCGCCCAATTGTTTCCCAGAATAGTAATTGTCCGAGGCTGGTGTTGCTGCAATTGGATGCAGATGGCTGGCATGTGTGCAGCGGCTGTGCTGCCGGACAAAGCAGCATGCCGATACGAGATCGTAGCGCATGTGAGTTTGCCTTCACGCTCGTGTTGCACAGTCTCGACTCGAATTCTGTCTCGGGGGGTGGTGTGGTGTGGTGATTGATATACCGTGTGTTTTATACATGCGACTGCAGCTACATTGGCTTTGGCGAGTTGGAGTCGCAGGGATGCCGCAGAGCTCTGCGCAATGCACCTGCACCTGAGATGCTTGAGCGTGTTGGCCGTGCTCGAAGCAGGGACTAGCCAAGCAGAGGCGTTCGTTCCATGTTGATTCTCAGTCCGCCTCGGCCATATACACAACAGGCTCTATCCTGTACGTACAGTACACGTCTGCAGCTGGTTGCGCTGATCTAGTTACAAATCGGGATGCCAATGGTATGTACACGGCTGCCTAGGCCCAGCTTGAGGACCGCACGGCCTCTCACGTAGAAGCGCCGCAAAGCAAACCCACTCAAAGACCACCGTCACCTCAAGATTCACGCTCACGCTCACGCTCACGCTCACGCTCACCCGCGGGTGCGAGCTCCCCGAGCTTGTTCCTCAGGTCAGCATTCTCCTCCTCGAGGCGCTCGATCTTCATCTCGAGGTCTTCCATCCGCTCGGAACTCGCGACACTCAGCTCCTCAATAATCTTCACAAAGCGCCACAGGCGCAGGATTATGATCAGCGAGGCGACCTCCTCGACCACACCGCGCGTCAGGAGGTCGACCAGGAAGCTGGCGACGATGACAGTGGCATCGAAGATGTGGAACCACGAATGGAGGAACCTGGCCTGCGGTCAGCATACAGGTAAGACGTGCGCGCAGGACGCGCCGTGAAGGATGACACGGCGCAGAGAGCAGCACTCACTCGAGGCCGAACGCCCTAGGCTTGCAACCAGCTCGGCCAGGAAGAGGCACGAGAAGACGAGGCCGGCGTCCTCGAGGGCCTCGTGGACGGCCGGGACCCAGGCGTCGTTCTTGATCCTGCTGTCGCAGTCGATCAGCGTGATGAAGATGTCGGCGAGCAGGCACGAGACGTCGAGGGCGACCAGGGCCAGCACCAGGTAGTGCTTCTGCCGGGAGACGAGCAGATGCCGGCACCTCTCCCTCCGCCTGGCGTACGTGCTGGTCTCGGCTGGGCTGTCTTGCCCGCCCTGGCTGCTCTGGCTGCGGAGGAGGGGCTGTTGCTCGCCGGGCTGGTCCATTGCTGGAAGCAAGGAAGGGCTGTGTGTGGGCTGAAGCAAATTCTATGTCGAGCCTTATGGGATAGTGCGACAAAATGAATAATGCAGTGAGGCTGGCTGAGAACGGTGTATACGGCGCCAAGAGGTCGACAAAGATCGTAGGTGCCGGTGGTGTGGCCACAGGGAAAAGCCCGGCGTGGCGTTGAGTGGATGCCGACAGCGAGTGAGTTGGCGCGTCTCGACACGTTCCGGCTTTGATTTGTGGGACAGTGTGGGTGCCCACCTATGTGACGGCAACCCGTGAGGAAAGCTCTCAAGTAATACTTCATTATGGAATATGTGGTATTGGGATATGTGGTACCCTTGCTGCGGAACAAACTGCTTTGCCCTCATGTTCGCTTTCCCGCTGGATGATGTATTGCCGCTCGCTCCTGTGCTCTCTCCTGTGCTCTCTCTCGAGTTCGTTCAATGACACTTCTGGGCTTGAATCAGCTTCCGCAGGCAGGTGCCATTGGTTCGACAATGACTAAAGAACCAGCATGCAGGAGCTCTAGGTTCCGGCTCTGGTCTCCAATACTGTTGACGAACAAAGTTGGAGTACGTTCTCCGATGCCACTCCAAGAGGTAGAGAGTGTCAAACATGCACACGATGGAAACATGCGGCTGGTATCACAGCCTCCGTGACCTGGGAGACTGTGTTTCAATCATCCACAAGTTCTCATGCGAAGTACTTTGAACCTATGAACTTGTTGCACAATACCCCGGGTGATGCATTCCCTGTTGCTCTCACCCGAGAGAAAGTAGGTTAGCCAATCTACCAGTCAATCCGAGCAAGCCCAGGTCATGACTAATCGAGGGAAACCCCCAGCGTCGTCCACTTTGCCCCGCCGACGCCGATGACTGACCAACCGTTCCGTCTTCTCTGACCACCTGCCTCCGAGGTTCCCTCCGGGATCAGGTCTACTATCTAAGTAGACCTTGTCGCCTCCATCTGTGATCAAGCGATTCATTGATACTTCCTGTCTTTAGGATGACCTTGCACCCTTCACGTTCAATTTGACTGCGTCGAGCCGCAAAGCACCAAGCACCAAGCACAGAGCACCAGTACAGACAGAGCCAGCGCGTTCTACGTCACCCCATTGCCCTCCGCCGTTGGTCCCGCGTCCCAGATCAATCAACCGCGAGGCAGTTGTTCTCACAGTCATCCTTACTCCGGTCGAAGGCGCTGCTGTCCCGGAGCTCTCAGCCTTATCTTTCTCTTCTTTCTCCAAGACGCGGTTCGTTTCCCTGTTCGGAACATGTCGGTTTCATCCAACATTGGCGGCAAGTCCTCATCGACTCAACCCTCCGCCGCCCACGCCGCCACCCCCTTCTCTCCGGCTGCGTCATCGAGTTTCGACTCCAACCGTCGTCCTTTCCAGAACAGCCAGTCGATCCAGATCGCCGCGCCCAGGAAGGGACAGGGGCAGCGGAAACAGCATAGGACCCAGAAAAGAGCCGGCTCATATAGGGACGACGAGGACGAGATGGACGAGATAAGGGCGATCCGCAACGCATCCAGTCGCCGTGGTCAGACCTCCATCACCCATCTGCTGAATTACTCGTCGCCCCGTCCACGCTTCGAGGGCCACCACACGTCCTACAACCGGAACTACCGCCGCAACCCGACCTGGGGTCCGGGGTCTGGTTACCACACCGCCGATAAGGCCCGCTATGTACATGCCAACTACCGCTTTATCGTCTCGCCCAAGGGCAATTACTCGAAGCAGGCTGTCGATGCGGACGAGCATCTCGACTGGGCCGATGTGCTCCAGGTGCTGGCTTCTGCGGAGTCCCAGGCCGCGTCCTGCCCGATCTGCCTCTCTGAGCCTGTGGCGCCTCGGATGGCAACGTGCGGCCATATATTTTGCTTGCCCTGTTTGATTCGTTACATGCATTCAACCTCCAGCGAGGAATCCAGCGCCCAGGAAAAGAAGGCAAGGTGGAGGAAGTGTCCCATCTGCGACGACAGCGTACAAGTGTCCGAAGTACGCCCAGTGCGCTTCTACGCCGGCCAGGAGAGCCCTTTGCCGCGACCCGGCGACGATGTCGTCCTACGGCTCATGATGCGATACGATAAGTCAACGCTCGCTTTACCTAAGGAGGGCGGAGCAGAGGTCCTGAGTTCCGGGGGCGAGGTCCCTTGGCACTTCGCGGCAAATGTCCTGGACTACGCCCGCATCATGCGTGGCACAAGCGACTACATGATGGAGCAGTACAACAACGAGATCGAGCAGCTGACCAAGCAAGAGAAAGAGGACGAGCTGCTCTTCAACGAGGACGGGGAATGGACGCAGCGAGCGGTCAAGGCGATAGAGGCTGCCAAAGATAAAGTAAAGGACCTTGGAGAAGTCGAGGTTGCCATGGCGGAGGCGTCTAAGAATTCCAGCTCCAGCAAACGGCCACAGTCCGAGCACGAATTCTACTTCTACACGTCGCCTCCGCATCTATATCTCTCGCCCTTGGACATTCGGATCCTCAAGACAAAGTACGGCTCTTTCTCACAGTTTCCGTCAACACTCCTGCCGAGAGTCGAGCACATTACAACGGGCAACACACTCGATGACGCACTACGAAAGCGCGCAAAGTACCTTGGCCACATTCCCCGAGGTTGCCTCATTTCCTTCCTGGAGTGTGACTGGACCGATATTGTTCCGGACGACGTGCTGGAGAACTTTAAAGACGAGATTGAGCGACGGCGGAAGCGCAACCGGGACAAGGAGGCACAGGAAGAGCGCGAACGTCTCCAGGCAGAACGACTGGAATCCGCCGCATATCGTCGCGGACCGGGTAGGACCGTCCTCAGCGCTGAGGACGAGAGTTTCGCCATGCGTTACAGCGACGAGGGCAACTCTGATCGTTTGAACATGGATGATTTCCAACCACTGGGCGCGGCAAGTACGACGCCTCCAAACCCCCGGCCTGGCTTCGCGCCGCTGGCATCAATGTCCACCAGTCCCTCAACGCAGAGGACGATATGGGGCACACCGGCCATCCCACCCTCTCCCACGTCAGGCCCCACGGTACCTGCGGGGGATGTAGATGATGGATGGCTCAAGAACGAACAATTCCTGGAATCTCTCGGGGCGACAGAACTGGCTGTTCAGATGGAAGCATTGGGCGTGGAGACTGCGGCGCCAGAGGGAGCCCCTGGAGGGAACGGCGGAGGCAACGGCGGAGGCAAGAAGAAAAAGAAACAGAAACAAAAAATCACTTTGATGAGCACTGGTGGTAAGAGAGGCAACTAGTTTGACGCTCCCAAGATGTTTCACAACGACGCCTTCGAATCACCGCCCCGAGAGCAAGGGCGAGCAAGAGAGGTGTGGTTCGGCCAGGCGCAAGACCCTCAGGATGGGACAGCCGCAAGTGGATGCGGGTCTCCAGGCATAGATCAGACGTCGTGACAGTCCACGGCAAGCGAGATAAGCTCGCTGTTAAGATGAAAGGAGACTGCCCTAGAGGACTCCAGTATGCTATGAGACAGATATAGCAAGAGCGTCAACCGGCGACCTTTTCCTTTTAGTCGGTAACAGCCCGTAGGTATGGTTCGGTACTCCCAACGAGTTGTGTATCTGAAATGAGCACATCTCGCATCAAGATCGCCACCAACTCGGTGTGATTTAGGGGGTACAGTGAAGGGAGTTCGTCCGGCCTGCTTTCCAGTGTTGCGGAGTTTCATGCAAGTGAGCGGACTAAAGGCTCCGGAGCTCTGTGCAAAGCTGCTTACCGCGGCTTCATCTCGCCCGTACACATGCACAACGCAAGCACAACGCTAGAAGGAAGCAACAGCGCTGGTAGTTTGTTAGGCATTTAGACCAAGCAGTTGTTTCGCAGTTGTTACATGCAAGCCTCGACGAGTGAGAGATGGACAGCATCCCCAAATGGCCCACAAGATTACATCAAGTCGACCTCACCGGGCGAGCGAAGGCACTTGTAGCCTCATTACATCACCTCTGACGACATCGCCAAAGCTGAAGGTCACTCAGTCATTGCGAAACGCTTGGTGCTGTATATAACGGGAAGATCGAGATGGTCTTAGTTCTTCGACCTTTGGGACTAACTCCAACTACACATCATCACTGCGACTCGTCCTCCGTCTTGAACAATCACCAACCATCTAACAACAACACATTAGCACCAAAATCAGCGAAATCAGACGCATACACATTCAAAATGGTCGGAAAGGTACCACCCATCAGGCCTATTGGTCCACAGGAAAAGGCACCACCCAACGCAGGCACCAAGGTTAGTGGCTCACAGCTTGTCATGTCTCTGGCGGGCATGGTTTCCTGGGTAGCACCAAAGTACACTGCTGACGGTTTCCAGGTGGACCTTGGCGCCAAAGCTCCCGTGGTACAAGAAGGAGCAGGCAAGGCCGGGGGCTCCCTCGCGGCCGAGTCGGTACAGCAGGGCGGCGAATTTGCCAAGAACCGCAACATCGACCTTTCTAGCGACAACAACAGCAGCGGCGCCGGCAGCCAGGCACAGGGCACCACCAGCACCTCAACCGGCACATCCACGTCGGGCGGCGGCGGCGGCGGCGCAGCGTCGGCCGGCACGGCGCCGACTTATGTCATCAACCAGTACATCCGGGAGCCGGGCGGCCCGCACGGCAAGAACATCACCGAGGACCCGGACATGACGGGGCGGCCGGCCAAGTTCGACGTGGAGCCGGGCTCCGAGGACGACCCGGCGCGGCAGGCGGAGAAGGACCTGCTGAAGAAGCGGAACGAAGTGCCCGGGGTCACAGGCGGGCGGCGGGAGGGTGTTGGCAACGAGCAGCCGTTCGGGGCGCTGGACAACGACACGTCGGCATAAAAGAAAAGTACGGGNGGGGGGGGGTCCTGGCTGCTACGAGACTTGTGTTGATGCGGCAGTTCTTCGGGATTTGTTCAGTTCATGATGGAGCGGAAGGTTCTGGAAACTAGGGCTGGACTGGACACACTACTGGTTGAATAGTAATTTCAGCGAGATGGAAATCTCGGATAAATCCAACATGATGATAGTGAGGGCGCAGAAGGCCCGAAGGGGCAAAGTGCTGATTTGTGAAGGTTTGTTGGCCCGATGACGAAACACGAGGGCCTAGTACGTGGTGAGAAGGTACGGGGACGGATACGGATAAGTAGGCCCTGAAGAGGTCGGGTTGGATGGATGGATGGGCGGATGGCGTTCGGGAATGGCGGAGGACGGGTCAGCAAGGCGCATGGCCGAGAGGGGACAGACAATAAGAGCTGCTTAGGGTGAGCTAAGCCTGTTAGCTCATGACGGAGATGCTCCATGTTCTCGAGCAGCGCGATCTGGGCTGTCTGGCCATCGCGGTGGGAAGTGATCGGCTACCGCTTGCGTATGCCCGCCCCCTCGCGGGTTGGTGATGGCATGTCTCGGTCGGCTGGTGCGGGAATTTTGAAACCTGGACCCGAG
Source organism: Diaporthe aspalathi (assembly GCA_001447215.1). Taxonomy (NCBI): domain Eukaryota; kingdom Fungi; phylum Ascomycota; class Sordariomycetes; order Diaporthales; family Diaporthaceae; genus Diaporthe; species Diaporthe aspalathi. The sequence goes on from LJJS01001831.1 coordinate 99,856, forward strand.
AGTTGGCTCGGCTGCTGGGCTGGGCTGGGCTGGGCTGGCTCGCTCGAAAGCGTCGTCTGCGTCTGGTCGACAGTCGACAGTAGACAAGTCGACAGTCTGACGACAGTAGAGCGGAAGATGAGGAAGTTGTCAACTGCATCAGTGAGCACTTGGGTACCTGGGTGGACAGGTCGGTACGTACCGGTGGTGTAGGGGTCCCGGGCCCGCTACCAGCCTCCAGTTTTGTCCAAGATAAGGCCGCCGCCCGGGCCAGGGCGCCCTGGAAATAGCTCTCACTCTGACAGGAGGTGGTCGACCTGCCAGGCTGCCCAGGTACTCGAGGAGGAAGCTCTGACTGTGAATCCGCCGCTTCGCGCTGGAGCTGGTGCTAGTAGTGCTGTGTGGCATAATGGTAGGTGGTGAGTGTACCATGTAGCAGTACCCGGGAGAGTGAGAAGTGAGCCGGCAACACACACCACAGACCTGTCACTGCCCGTCGAGGACCAGGGGCCTTCCTGGCTCTCCAACTTCCAATTGTCTCCTCCGACCCCTTCAACACTTCTCTGGCTTGCCCGAGGTCGACGTCCCTCAGCAGAAATCTTTCCTCTCCTCTCGAATCGACCGACCGTATCGATCCGTGCTCTTGTGCAGATTCCAGCCCCGCTCTGTTGCGGTTGCAGTCACGGCCCAGGCCCCGTAATCATCAAACCACGGTCATATCGATCGCCCGCTGCGAATATCCAACTTTGCTTCAATTGACCTGGCCCTCCCCAGCCAGCCCGACCAACCTCGCCTTTGTTGCCCGTTGCTCCCACCTTGCCGGCTCTTTGAGTTGCCTGTCACCTCAACCCTCGAATAAATTGTCGCTCCCTCTTTCCCAAGACCTTCAAAGACGGTATCAAGTACAAGGTATCGCCAATCGAGGATGGTTTCCTACACCTTCAAATGGTACGTCAACATGCCTCGCGCACCCCACTCTTGGGGAGGCTCCATAATCTGCCAGCGCAAAGCGCCAACCCCGAATCAATCCACCACCACTTCCACAAGCTCGCCGCGCCCATGCCGCCTGCTCGAGGCTGCCCCGCCGTGAGCCGCGCCCCGGCGAGACCACTGCTCCGACAGGCGCGACGACGGCCACCGCATCGCCCTGGGAGCCGCCCGTCGCGGCCCCCCAGCCATGAGCAGCACCATGAGCAGCAGCACCACGAATCGCAACGGCAGCATGCGCTCCGCTGCCATCACCATCACCACAACGGCCTGCTTCTCCGCAGTGCAACTTGCAGCTTGGGGTTTGGGGGCGTCTAGGCTAACTTGTCCGTCTCTCTGAACCACAGGCCGCACCCTGGCGACGAGGTCTACGTAACGGGGACCTTTGATAACTGGAGCAAGAGCGAGCAGATGGACAAGGTCGGCGACAAGTTCGAAAAGAGCGTCGACCTGCCCGACACCTCTGAGAGGATATACTACAAGGTCGGTGCATTAAACTCAAGTCTCGTTTCGTCATGCCCTCTTTCCTACATGCCTTGCAACCTTGCACACCTTTTTCCTCCTCACCTGTCGCTTCGCGCCGCCCTGGGACCCTCCTACGACAAGATAACACGAGCGCACGTCGCGTGGTGCTGCGCGTGGGTGCGCATGCGTTCGTGCCTGTGTAGCTGTCAACACTGCATCGATAGCACTGCAATTGCCATGCGATGCGATGGTGCGCAGCACAACCGAAGACCGACGCCTGTAAAAGTCCCGAAAGAGAACCATTTGGACGAGAACATCACCGGACCGACTGCCCCGCGTTCAATGCGCAAGTGCAGGCGATCTGGCGACGCTCTTGTGCGCATACACCCCGCCCGCCCATTTGGAAGCTCGAGATGGGCGCTTTTCGCGGGTCCTGGGCAGAGCAGCCTGCGGCTTGCAGCTCTGCATAAGGGGACTTGCTTCCCGATATCGACATGGTCATGTATGGACGGACATGGACCAGGATCAAGCACGGGCGATCATTGGGAAAATTCCCGGCTATCAGTCCTCGACTCACAGCGTCGATTGACTCCCAGGCATTGGTTGTCGCAAGGACTCGTGACCCCTCGGAGTCCCATCCTGCGGCTCAAAATCCCCTCCTCTTCCCCGTCCCCGGCCCTGCCCAATCCGTGGGAAAACCAACCGGCTTCACGTGGCGTGCAAGAATCCAAGGAAACTGGCGAGTGCTGCTTCCAACCCCCGCCCCCCCGGCCATGCAGGCCGGTGCAATTCAAAGAATAAAAAATTACCCACCCATCCATCCCCCAATTCCTTCGCAGTCCCGGCCGGCCTATGACGCAATGTTATTCGTTTTTGGGAGCGCCGGCGCATGGGGCACATCAGGCTTGGGCCGCGGGATACGACATCGCGAGCACAACAACCTGCCTCGCGCCGCAGCGGTGTACATAGTACGCCCGGTTCGAGGCAATCCAGAGCTTGCTGCCTCCGCGAGAGAGGGACAAGCTAGCCACCTGCCCGGGTAGTACCTTTTATTTCGCGCCCCGTGACCTGCCCCTCGATTTCTTCGGGCCCGGTGGGGAGCAATCTCCCACGTCGACCCTTGCTTCTAGCAACTGTCATTTGCGGGCGGCCTGCCGTGCCCTTGTACATGTACCACGTCGCGCTGTCACCGTCGTGGTACTTATCAGCCTCGTCCCCTTTTCATGAGCCCAGTCCCGCCGCTCTGCTCTCTCTTTTCGTATCACCTCTTGTTTGATATCAGACACACCGTCTCACCTGGCCTGGCCTCTCACTTCTTCCGTCCATACACTGACACTCGTGACACCCTCCAGTTTGTTGTTGACGGAACCTGGACCTCCAATCCAACAGATCCCAAGGAAAAGGACGAGAGCGGCAACGAGAACAACGTCCTTACCCCCGAGGCCCTCCTAGCAAGCGCGCCCGCCACTGCCGCCATCATGAACTCCGTCAGCGCAGATTCCACCACGGCCCAATTGGCCAAGGACGTCCCCTTGGAGAAGGATGTCAACGCGCAGCCCGAGGCCGACAAGACCGAGACCAAGGCAGAGAACGGTGACGCGAAGCCCTCTGACCTGCCCGGCACCTTCCCCGAGACGCCCGCCGATGAGCTTAACAAGATCGTCGGCGTCAACCCCCTCCCTGCCGCCGCTGGTGGCCTGAACCCCATCAAGCTCGCGCCAGGCGAGCCGGTCCCTAACGATCTCAGGGCTGCTGATGTAAACTCAAACGTCAAGCTGGACGCCGAGTCCTACGAGAAGAGCGATGCCCTTCCTGGTGTGGACTCTAAGGACCTCAGCGTGCCACCAGTCTCCGGCACAATGATCCCAGAGTCGAGCCTGCCGATCCTCGCCGGGAGCCCCCACATCAACTCTGTCAACGCCGACTCGACAACGGCAGCTCTGGCTGCCGAGGTGCCCAAGGAGCCCAAGGTACCTGAGGTTGTCAAGGAGAGCCAAGACAAGGCCGGCGTCGACCCAGAAGCCAGCGGCATCGCCGATGAAGTCAAGGAGAAGGAAAAGGTGGAGGAAGAGCTGAAGGAAAAGGTCCCCGAGGCACCATCGACATCTGAGGGCACCGCCGGCAAGGGAACCGAGAAGTCCGAGAACGACAAGACGTTGCTCGAGACTGCTGCTGCCACCGCTGCTGGAGTCGCTGCTGCTGCTGTCGCCACCACCATCGCCACCAAGGACAAGGCTGTTGAGACGGCTGCTCCCATCGCGGCCCAGAACCTCCCCGAAGCTGTCAAGCAAAAGCTGCCGACCTCGGTCCAGGAGACTATCAACGCGACTGGCGCCGAGAAGACGATAGAGACCGTCTCACCCGAGGTCCCCTCCGAGGTCAAGGACTCCATAGTCGAGGCTGGCAAGAGCCCCGAGGCCGCTGCCAACACCGCTGCTGTCGAGGACAAGAAGGCCGTTGAGGCCGAACTTCTCAAGGAGGTCAAGCCCGCCGAGTCTGCCGAGGGCTCCAAGTCCGAGCCGGCCAAGCCGGCCGAGGAGGCACCGAAGACCATCACCGAGGAGGCACCCAAGGCCACCGCCGATGAGACGTCAAAGACCACCACCGACGAGCCCAAGGTCGTGGAGCCACCTGCGGCGGCCGCGGACGTCCCAAAGGTCAGCGAGCCTACCGGCAACGGCGCCAGCAACGGCACCACTGCCAACGGCTCTGAGGCCCCTGCGACCCCGGCCAAGAACAAGGACGCGAAGCCATCGAATCCCGCGACCCCCAACTCGGCCACCTCGGAGCAGAAGAGGAAGAACAGGATCAGCGGTTTCTTTACCAAGATCAAGTCTAAGATCGCGAACAAGGAATCTCACAAGGAGGCCAGCAAGGAGGCCAGCAAGGAGCCTGCCAAGGATGCCACCAAATAAGCACCCACGCGCTCCTGCCGTGTTTTCCTTGAAGTTTGTGAGGAAGGGTTGCGATGTCCCACCAAGTCGTGGTAACTTCTCCCTCGAGATCAGAGATACCATTCCGCGATGTTGATGAATTTTTCCTTGCTTTCCTGTCCGTTTGAGAACCCCGAGATCGCGCATGGGACAGGATTTCCAGAATACCCAATCATCCCTCCTAAACCTACAACCTCCCTTACCCTCGATCTTTGACGAATCTTAACACACATAATACCTGACTCACACCATCAACACGCAACCCTGTCGGGTAAACGTCCCTAATCTTAAAGAGACTGCGGAGAAGGAAGAAAGGGGGTGGGTGGCTCGAGGACGGTGGATATTGATCGACATTCGGCCATCATTTTGGGTTTATACGCACGTGTTATGAGCATCGGCGTCGGCATATGTACGTTGACACGACAGATAATCAGGCTCTGCCAATTTGGGGGTTGGGTGGTTTGTCTGGCCCGTTGAGTTCTGGCTTTCTATCAAACAGATCGGAGGTGGGGGTTGATGATTTAGTTTAGTCTTTTGCTTTTCCCCCGTCGTTCTCTCGCAACATGATCCTCTCTCAGCATACGCACGTACCATCAGCCCGCATATGTGATATGTCACCTGACCCTGGCGCCTTCGAACCGCGTGTTGATGTTATTGTGTACAGTGTGCTGCTGGGTTTTCTTTTCCCCTGCCCAACTCCTTTGGTGGTGCTTACTTGAGGTTTTATGGCAGAGATGGGAGGTGTCTCCCGTGTGCTCGGTCCTGGCTCTCGTTCACCTCCGAATTTTGTGTTGCATATATACCCTGGGACTTAGTTCTTTTTTTTTAGCAAATGGGGACCGGGCCCCCGGCTGGAGAAGGTGTAGGGACTTGAATCAGTCGCGTTGCATCGTTGGCGTGTTCCGTCCTATGTCCATCCCACTGGCACGTCCGGCAGCAGCAGCACGAGGGCACGCCCCTTTCCTACATAGGAAGTCGGGCTGGGCTGTCGCAGGCACGCAGGATTCCAGCTGCCGGGTCCAGCATTGTTGTGATTGATGTGGAGGGGAGGGGTGCAGTGGTCAAGGAACGGGGCTCCTTGGCGTGCTCTCTCTTGGGTGGGTACATTGGGTGACGGGCAGCCGCTGGTGACAGGACCAAGACGCCGGCCTGGAGCAGCTTGTAGGACGCCATTGCAAAGCCGAGTAACGAGGAGACATCAATCGATTCCCAATCCGCTCTACTGCCTGCTGATTGATGTCTCCTCCCCCCCGGCCGCCGGGACAGGGGGTTGTGCCCCGAATCAAATCCCTGAGGTTCAACATCAGACGCTGAATCAAATTATTCAGAAGCCGCCGCCTGTCCAGGGCACCATCGGTCAATCGCCGGAGGTTGCGAGTAAGAGCAAGAGTAAGCTTCCAGAGGTGCACCCAGGAGCGGAGCGGCGGGCAAACTGCCTCTGTACTAAAGGCCGCTTATATAATAGCAAAGCAAAGCAAAGCACACACACTCACGCACATGCAAACATCACTGTCTTCGCCTTTCTGGGGTTCCGGGATTTGCGAGTGGGTGACATATCTATATCCCATCCCTCCTTCGATTGCAACCCCCCGCGCCGCCCCCCTCCATTCTCTACGGACGACGAGGAGCTTCGGCCATCTTTCGTACATCCCAGGCGTCTCTAGCGCTCGCTTGACAGGGAAGTGACTTGCTGGCTGAAGTGGTGGTGGGTAGGGGTGCTAACTCGTCTAAATTTGTGGGTACTCACGCTGCCTAAACTTGGGAGGTGCCAGGGCCGCTCAGCGCCGCCCGGAGTGGCCTTCTAGCTCTGCAGGGTCGCTGTGTGCTTGCAAAGTTATCATGGGTGGCGGAGGGGGACAGCGAGTGTGTGGCCTCGTGGGTGGTGGGAGGAGGGGGTCTTGTTAGGTATCCTCACCGCTGCTGCTACTGCTTCTTTCTTGTGTGCCTAGACTGACTGCCTGCCCGGGCGCGGATGAAGGCAGGCAGGCAGGTAGGAAGGCAGGTAGGAAGGCAGGCATGGAGGGAGGGAGACGGGGCTGCTGGCCAAACCGCAGGAAGCGATATGGGGAGGGGGGGGGGAAGGGGCTCTCCGGCCAAGCCCTCCGCGTCCTCTCCCGCCAGCCCGCGGCGGCAGGTTAGGTGGAGAAAGGGCAACTTTGCCGAGCCTGTACGTGCTTCACGGACGGGGAACTGCTGTCGACGAACTCCCCCAGTCATGCGGCAGTTCGTCGTCGTTTGCTTGCTTCCCTCGGTGTCCTCGGCCGGGGGGGGGGGCTTCCCAGCACCGCGTGGTGTTCAACACAGACAGCCCCGACGGCTAATGGACCCTGAGATGGGGTGGCTGTGTTATATATGGGCCTGACGCGGATGTATCTGTTCCAGTCGGATTGGAAGACGGTAGTGTGCTCTGACAATGGTCATTAGCTACCACAGTTAGCATGCAAGGAGGTTGGTTTAGGGATGTTGCCAGCCGCCGGGATTCAGGGCCCAGCCAGACACCAGGTGCATGGCTCACAAGCAGGGTGACATTTGATAGAACGCAACCTGAAAACGAATACTTTTGAACGCAATTACTTGTAAGGACTTGATTTGATATCATGATATATAATCTTATTTATACCTTAGATCATCCATTAGTTTAACTTAGAAATGCTAAAGGAGGGGGGTTAGGTTGTGACTAGAGGCATTGTATTGCAAGGTGCTTATCAGGGCCCGGAAGTAACAGAACCCCACAGACAAATGGAGATTAATCACTGGAGGCATTCAGCGAATTTTTGTTTTTCTAGTAGGATTCACATGCTCTGTATACTCGGATGGAAGCGGTTGAGTCGTGAACAGGTGGCCAGGGCACCGGATGTACAAATTAGAATACCATAGGCGGAATGTACCTGGCCAGAGCTACCATCATTTGCAGCAGCAATGTTTGACGAAGATGGGGATCCAACAATGCTTTGGAGCATTGCCGCCGCGGCTATCGCCTACTCCTGCTGGTACTACCCAGTCGGACTTGCGAGCCTCACAGGCGGCTACAACGGGGATGATATTTCTCTACCGTGTTAGACTACGACGTGACCTGCTCCGCTGGCGAACACAACATGTAGCACCTTTCTGGCTGCGTTCCTACCCACCGACGGCGGTATGGTGCTACTGACGACTCACTTCGGCCTGCTTTAGGTATCCATCGTGGCCAAAAGGTTCCCAAGGGACAGGGCGCCAAGCAAGGGCCACCAGATAAAAATACCCTCTGCGCAAAGCCGTGAAGAACGGGCAATTGCTCTCGTTCTCGTCGCTCTTGCGGCAAGGCACTCCTATGACGGCCCGTGTGCTTACCTAGGCAGCCTCATTTTCGAGTCCTGCACGTTCTTACCGACAACATTGAACCTACATGTAATGGCAGGCACCAATCTCTGTGACGCAACAACACTTGAGATGGAATCAGGTACCCAGGTAGTTTCCCATCAACGGATATGGCTCCTTCTTTGTGACTCGACTTGGCTGCACCTACTGGCAGTCAGTCTAAAGCCCTTCCCGGTAGTGTCCTCTCCGACTCCGGCTTCTGTATTGGCAAGACCCAGGACCTGCTCCTTCTACCTACCTATTGCTCAAGACAGAATAACAATGCTCAAATACGCCATCCTCCTCTCTCTGCTTCTTCTGCCTTTTCCTCTTCCCTTAACTTCTGTTCGCAACAACAACACAACTCCATCTCGCCGCCGACCATCATGCACACTCGGATCTTGTGGGGGCTTGTATCCCATATTGAACAAGCCCTACCATGTCTCAGAGCACTTGCTCTTAACGTCCTTGTATTCTAAGTTTGTCTCAGTTTCAACTCCTTTGACGCCACCATGCAACAAGCTGCTCCGGGCAGTTCACTGCCACAGTACTCGCAATGCTGATATGTGGCCGGCAGTTTTGTTCATCACAGACAAATTTCAAAGGTGGGATCCCCTCTCCTCCGCCTCGTCCTCACCATTCCCCTCGATTCTCCCCCCAGCACTAGCAAAGATGATAAATGTTGTAAGACCCCTCTGCCTTTGGCATGGGCACCATGAGCGCGACCGTCTGGTTGGCGCGGTGAGTGGCAAAGTTACTACTTTCTGAGCTTCTTCCTCGCGGTTTTGTCCTTCGGGAATTTTCCTGCGCCCACCAGCTTTTTTTGCTGATGGAAAAAGTCTCTTTATAGTTTCACGCAAACCAGCCAATTCTCAAATCTCAAGCCGGTCCGAACTTCGACCGGGCCGACGGAGGCGGGCGGAGGCGGGCGCTAGTATCTTGGTTTGTTGTTACGTCCACTAGGTTAGAGACGGTGTTGTTTGGAGCAGGTACTTGAAAGGCTAGGCTATGACTTTCTTTTCATTTCTTCTGTGGGAATAGTGGCATCGTTGGCATTCGGCATGCTGGCTTTGCCAGCTAGCTAGCCATAGCCCCTGGGCGAAGGCCCTAGCCGCTGGCTGGAACCTTCCCCTCAACAACAACAACAACAACAACAACAACAACAACAACAACGCGAATACATCACCAAAACAGACCCCTTCGTTTGGAACAGACAATTTGACCCGTACGGGAAAGCCAACCGACATCTTCGTTAGTTCTATGCCTAGTTATGTTTTGTCTAATCCAATTTTATGCCTGTATTCACCTTGACTTATGGATTATTCGCGTCTCTAGTTTGCTATGTGGAGTTATGTGTTTGATGCCCTTTTTGGGCAGCGCAGTCCTTGGTCAGATGTGCTGAGTGGGGGTGTGCTTGATCTGATCAGATCCAGGAAAGTTAAGCCAATCTATTCAGGCACTAGCTTAGGAATTAAAATTAAGCCTGCCAATATCCGTCTCAATCCCCGAGGAATAGACTTCTAATTAGATCCTCTTCCTCTCCCCTTACGGAAGAAATATTTGGCGGCATTGCACGGCGGTATGGTTAGGGTCGTATGGGATGTAACAGCAGGACGTCGAGAGGAGCAGATGCGGTTCTTTGGAGCTAGGAAGTAGGAAGCAAAGGCAACCGCCTTAAACACAGGCAGCCGGTTATTGGGCCGGAGGCTACCAGGAACCCGGCTTCCTAGCCCGCCCGCGCGCGGCTATTGTCCTGGCAAAGGTGGCCGGAATCCTGGCGTATAGCGCGTAGTCACATAAAGTTAATCAAAAGAGGACAAGCTGGCCTAGATGTTTGTTAAGGTTAGAGGGATAGTTAAAGTGATTAATACAATAAGCGTCACTAAGCGCGGGTGAGGTATGGGTGGATTAAAGGCGGGTTGCTTTTGGGACGCAACGGGCGCAAATCCACAAATGACTACCTAGGTAGTAAATCTGGTACGAACCTCCCAACCTGGGCACGATCTACAAGTTCTCTTGAGTATGAGTAAACCGAATATTGAATCTCACCCGTTTCGGATCACCTTGAACCAGACTACGATCCCCGAACACGACAACCTGAGAGATAACCTTCAGCGACGGATGGCCTTTTTGTTTCTGTTTGTCTTGGGGTGAACTCCGTATAGGACGCGGTACTCGGAAGACGTACTACGCATTTCTCCCTGAAGGTATTGTAACTAGGGATGTTGAAGAAGAAATCACATATTTGCACCTGTAACAACGGGGGTTACATCTGGACATCCATTACTCACGCCAGCCACCGCTGGAGCTGACCAGAGGGAGGATTCATAAACCTGGTATGGGTGCTATGCATACTAAGTACGTACTGGGACTAGGTGATGTGCTCGTGAGTGGGAGTTGGCGTTCTGGGCATTGTGGGTAACTATGCTTGTTAGTTATGGGTGCCCGAATTCCTGCCCGAATTTAGGCTCCAGATCGACCGGCGTATCCTACGAGTTCGTGGGTACGGATATCCGGCCTCTGGAGGAAAAGAAAGCCTCTTCATCCTCTCCCACGCAATGCAAATGAGGAGACAAGGCTGAGATCAGGAGCCGAGTATATCGTGGAATTCCCGGTGTTGTGCTGCCACGCCAACAAATCCAAAAACAGCCCAGCTCATTTGTTGTAATGAAGATGAGCACCCAGCCCGGCGCCTTTTCCGCGCCTGCACACCGAGGCCAGATGAGCCCAGGAGCGAGCCCAGGAGCGAGCCTAAGTAGTTTGTTTTGGTTCATACTCCCTTTGATTAAATAGTCAACCCCGTACATATGTATAGGCTCGAAAAGTTCTCGAGGCAATGCCCGTCTGCGATGCAGTAGGCTTTGACGAATTGTTCGGCACACTGAGGCCCACGAGATAATCGGGCCCGTCGCCCTCAGAATACCACGTTTCTTTCCTCAAGCCAACTTCGCACTTCACAAGATGAACTGGCCGAAGCTCTGGCTGATGCATCCAGTGAGCGCAGAGAGATGGGAACCGACCGGTTTCATGGGTGCGGGCCAATCACGACACGACGGTCGGCTCCGCAATAACTACGGCTCCGGGTTTTGTGGGGTGATGGGGCAGTCAACTAGTGGGCAACGGCCCACACCAAACATCCCCCAAAACTCAGACTTCGCAGCGCTTCACCACAGTCGCCGAGATGGGTCGTGTGCGAACCAAGACCGTTAAGCGATCCGCCGAGGTTGTTATCGAGAGATACTAACCTCACTCTCGACTTTTCGGTCAACAAGGGCCGACGCGAGGAAGTCGCTCTGATTCCTAGCAAGCATCTTCGAAACAAGGTCTGGACTTCCGAGGGCAGATATGGTATTTAGTGTAACGTAGTGTCATCGCGATCCGATGCACCCTCATTATACATGCCAAAAGTCTTCGGCCCCCCTTGCATGCTGAGAAATTAGGTCGAGCTGGCCTAAGCTAGAAGGCTGAGAGAATGCGCAAATACACGTAGCATTTGCCAGCCGCATGTTTCGACATGTCCGGATACGCGTATGGACTAGTTGGTTCGCACTTCTCTCCGAGAGTTGGCAGAATAGTTGCGTCGAACGATGTCACCAGTGGGGTACAGAGGCAACTTAATACAAGAGCTGAGCCATATGGGATAGCAAAGCGAAAGCCTCGGGCTGTGCACCAAAACAAGAGACTTCAGGTCCTGCTATGGTAGATCCCGGGTTGATAGTTATGCAATATGCGTAGCATTCGTTCTTCACCCGCCCGCTATAGCGAAAGGGAAGGTCTAGATCTAAAAGTTTGTTTAAAAGGAACCACCGCCTCTAATTATCCCTGGAGCGGCCATCCAGGCCCTTCCAGGCCGCCTCTCCTCTCGCGCAGGCTCGGGACCGCCCGACCAGGCACCAGTAAGCCCGAATCGCCGTCAACGGAAGCGTGATCGATGGATCCGGTCCCACTGCCGCTCCCGCGCCCCTCGTCGATGACCCCGATTGCCTCCCTGGCCTTCTGCTGCACCCCGACGGGGTGCTGCTGGTGGTCTCCGGGCTGCTTCTGCTTGTCGACATCGTCGCCGTCGCCGTCACCGACTGCAGACGCCGCGAAGCCAAATGTCGTCCGCAGCGTCTTTTCCCACTCGCGCTCGATCTGCGACGTCATGCGGAAGCTGTCGCCCGAGTGCTGGCGTCTGGCGCTCATGTGGTTGACGAAATCCACCAGCTTGTTCAGAATACCAACTTCGCATTTCAGCTTTACGCTGTAGACAAAGGCCTTGTAGGCGACCTGGTGGGACTCTCGGTGTTAGCTGTGACGTTGGATCCCAGGGCAAAAATCAGGGGCAATGGAGGGCCTTTTTCATCCACGTCGGCTATGGCCATTCCGTGTAGACCCGTCCGCACCTGGAACTTCACATCGTGAGTTGCGAATGTGCCTTGGGGGATGCTAACCTGGAGGTAGTAAAGCCCCATAAACTCCAGCACGATGACTGTTATGTCCACTGGTACACGTTAATGACCTGCTACGGGTTCCAAAGCGACCAATCATGGACCATTACAACGAATAGAGGTTGAGGGTTGTAGCGAGACAAGAGAAGTACTAACGCGAAACCACGATAACATTCGACAGGATGAGGTGCAACATCATGGCACGCATCTTGTCCTGTGTCTTGCTCCCACCCCTCCGATGAAGAGCTAAGAAGCCTCTTGCCTTCGACACGTAGAGTCCTGACAGGATACATTCTTGGATGAAGAAAATGGTGACCTGGAGTCGCTCGATAATGGAGTAGGGTGTGATAAACAGCGACGAAAACTTGCTGTTCGAACCGGCGGTCGCCACCACCGTGGACGTGTGTAGAACCACGCCATTGACGACGATCATGGCCAGTACGTAGCGGCGGATTCGCTTGTCGAGGTTGACGAGGTAGAGGCGGGAGTACAACACAAGAGATTGCCCTGAGACCATCGGGACCCAGAACATGGCGGTCAAGATCGTCGGTAGGGTTTGCTAGAGCCCTTGAGTTAGCCCTTACTTGCATCCAGCCATGGGGAGCGTAGTAATCAGACTGGGTTTGCACAAAACCTCCGTCGACTTTGCTGGCACCCATAACATCGAGTCGACGCGGCATCTCCCTAGGTGCTGCCGCCCCGTTGAAGCTTGCGACTTACATTACCTGTCAACTGGAAATTGTTCAGGACTGGAGCGCGATGGAGTCAGCCACAATGACAGCCACGCCTGGAATGGGAACAGTCCACGGTTGATGATGTGTTTTTGTGTCCGAAGAGTGAGGCCACGGACGGCAAGGCAAGAAGAGCAAGGTCGCTGCTTCATTGGGCAGTCCTTACCGAATCCGACAGCATAGACCATAACGCCGGCCACAGCAACTACCATACTCCAGAAGTATAGCCCGGAGAACCTCGAGAAGGTGAAATAGATTATGGGAATCATTTCGATGGCATTATAAATGGCGACGGCAAGCAAGGCCGCAGCACCGTATCTTTTTGCGGCACCATCTGCCCGGTGTTGAGAGTTAGTGAGCTCCATGTCCTTCAAGAGCACAATGGACGCAGTGTGGCTGCCTTGACAGCGAGCTCCTAGGCAAAGACAAAGTGCCCGATGGCAAGATAAATCGGGTATGAGGGGCTGGTAGACTGGATCCGCACTTCACGTACAGTCACTTGTGTCGATGGTTGTGCCGACTCCGACGTCGTGGTCCCCATCGTTGCGGGTCTCGGACGCCGCTCTCAAGAAGACCTCATGGAGGAACATGATGGGAGACGGCAAGTCAACGTTCTGAGACCAGCCAGCCGACTTGGGCCTGACGTACGGTGTTGCGCAGGAGCGAGCAATGTTCTGGAAGAGTCAGAGAGGTCTCGATCCGGAGACTATCCGAAGGGAGAAGAAAGAGGGCGACGAGCAACGCTCAGGCGAAAGGTTGTCATTGCCCGCTTGGGTGACTGGGGTCGTACCGCCGGTGTTTTCTCCATATTGGGAGAAGTTGGCTCGCCAGGTTGTAATTCCACGAAACCTTCTGGGAGTCCCTTGGACGGCAGAGCCCTCGTGGGCAGCAGCGAACCTTGGCAGCCACATACTGTACAATAGTACATACAAGGCCTCCCGGGCAGCCGGTTGAACCGAAAGCGTGCTCATGTGCAGCGTGCGAGCAGTTTCATGTTGTTGGCCGAGTCGTGCGGCTACCAGCCCATGGCCACGAGTCAATCAGCAGTCGGATGTAAAGGTTGGTCCTGGCAATGTGCGAACCTTATTTGAACGTTCAATGGGAACACGCAGGGATGAACAGGGTAGCACTCGGGATCGGGTCAGTGACACACACACACACCAGCCAAATACACTAGGCGAACAGGATGCAGGAGACGTGATTGACAAAACCGGGCCGGTGGTGCGTCACCATGTACTTTTCGAATGTTCTATGTTGGAAAAGGCGGGGATGCCGTAGATGGCTTCATGTCGCCGAGTCATCCGGTGACGAAGAAATGAAGTGGCTTCCTTCTTCCAGCGATTCAATCATGCAAATAAGGTCTCTCCTAACTCACCATCATTGCTTCATCCACGCCTTAGCAACCGAGATCCAGTTGCGACTTGGCGCCTGACGAAGTCAAGAGGCTGTCTGGCGGCGATCCGACCAGCGTCCTGCAGAATAGGGAGATCCCGCAGAAGCTTTTGAGAGTGAGGATTCCTCATTGTGCCCCACAGCTTGCCTCTCTGTATGCGCCCAGAGGGATGCGAGGGCACGCGGGATGCCACCTCCTGGCAACATACATCCGGTGTGCGGCCCGTTGTTGTACGCACCTACGCACATTGTCGGCACCGGCCAGATGTTTGTGCGCAGGGACACAGGCGTCCATGATTATCATCCGAAGTGGCTTGCAAGCCCATGTTCAGCGGACAAAGGACACCACAGGATCAATCAGCTGCAAGATTCGAGTCAACAGTGCTTGGACTGCAAGGCTCCGCAGGACAGGCGGACGACGAGGTGCCACAGACCAACGCTTGTGATGGTCCACCGCGGCCTGCACCAACCTCTCGCCTATGGGCACCCTGCGGTCTCTGCTCGCTTGACATGTCCTGCCAAACTGCCACTGCCGCTTCCACTTTCGTTGCCGTTGCCAATGCCGATGCCGATGCCGATCACAGCAGCGTGGCGGGAGATCTCCCCCCAGAGACCCGCATCAGATAAGGAGCGTTGTTTGATCCCCGTCAATATGGGGCGTGCACCACTTGATGCTGCTCAAGGTCCCTTTGTCGACAGCACATAGAAAATGCGAGTGGGCGAGCATCAGACGTTGGAAGCCCTGCCTCTGGGCTCGGTCCAGTGTCGAAAATTGGCTGCGACCCCTGGTTGCTGCAGCGTGAAATGCGCAAGTTGCACGCGGCATGAGTACACGTACAAGCAGGGCCCGGAGGGCCGTGGACCGAGTCCAAACACGGAGTCGCAATGCTGTGCTCAAGTGTCAGGCAGTGCACCTGGGGTCAGGGCGTGGGGGGGGGGGAGTTTGAGAGGGGCCGGTTTGGTGCAAGTGCAGCCCTACGAGGAGGGGAGATGTAAACAGTCACCCGAAGGGCAAAGGGCGGCAGGCCTCGTCGATGATGAGTTTGACGGAATGGCTCTGACCACCATCTCTCCCGCGCTAAGATAATGTGAGTAACTAGCTGTCAGCTGGTTCATCTGACCTAGCGACCACGTGGGCAGTTGGGAGCCGGGACGGCCTGTCCCACGGTGCAGTAGAGACGGGAACAGGGAGCACGGCGAGGTGCCATGGAGGGCGAAGCAGGCTGCCTGCCGCGTGGGGCTGCCGGGCTGCTGACCTGGTGGTGGGAAAGCAGAGCGCAGCCAGCGAGCGAGTGAGCGGCATGGTTGATGGCGGTGGAAGGATGAACTGTGGGTGTGGTAAGAGAAGGGGAAACGAACGAGTTTGGGCTTCCCGAATGAGCCGAGCCGAAATGGAATGATCCTTTGCAATTGTCGAAGGATGGGGTCGCGAAGATGACGGCGTGAAGGAGAAGCAGAAGCAGATGCGGAAGCAGATACAGAAGACGCAGATGCAGAGACCAAGGCTGCGAAATGCAAGGTCTCGACAAGGCCTAGCGCCAGCATGGAGCCTGGTCGAGAGTACCTTACTTAGCTAGTCTACGTGCTAGATGCCGTTGTACTTTTGTAGTACATGGGCCTATACTGGCAGACTAGGTAGTGTACTCCAACTACCATTGCGCCAGCCCGTACCCTCGGGGGCTAAAAATAGCCGCGTCAGGCACATCCCTGCCTGTTCTGTCTTCGCTTTCCCGCGTTCCTTGCCCGCTTGGTGGATAGCTGATCTGCAGTAGCAATACATCTACATGATGCAGTGCAGCAATGCGGCTTCCTTCCTTCACTGTTCTACTGACCCGTCCCTTCCCTTGGCCCACCAACCAGCACTCGGCGCGCACACGGCAGCTGCTTGTGGATTGCCAATGGCAGAGACAGGTGGGCAGGCAGGAAGGAAGTAGGCAGACATTGCGGATAGGCAGACAGACTAGACTAGGTAGGTATGTTTATCAATGGCAGAATGGATGCGTGGATAGTATCACGGGCCAGATGCAACACTGCGAGGCACGTCTCAACCGGTGCCCTCGATTCTGCGCCCACTGCGCACACCAGCGTATCGTATCATCTTCCTCTTCCTCTTCCTCTTCCTCTTTGTATTTCTATCTCTATCCGTATCTTTCATACGCCCACGCCCACACCCACGCCCATGCGAACCACCACCCACGCCGCTGGCTGGCCATGTGTCACACCCCTTCGGTCCGCTGAGCCACCACCTGCTCCTGCTATCGCTGCTGCTGCTTGCTCTCCACCATACTCTGCGGCCCAGCCGACCCTGCCTCAGGCAGGTCGACGGCGCAGGCACCTAGGCACGCAGGCAAGCAACACTCGAAATCATCACCTAACCACGCCCCAATCACTCGTCCATTGACCCACTCAGGCGGCCAGCAGCTGCTCTGCCATTAGATGAAAACACCATTCCAAGCAGCCGACCAGTGAGTGGCCCGGTCTAACCAACCACCGAGCCAGCCTAGCCAGCCCTGATGCGCATGTGCGTGCTGCGTGCTGCGTGCCGAAGCAGTATGCCGCCACCCCGACTCGGTATGCTGGTGCCTGATCGCAACGGCTGCCCGCGTTGCACGAATCCGCCGACCTATTTCGTCACTGATGCTGCACCATGTCTGCTGCGCAACCCCCTCGCCCATGCTGTGCGACACCACGTTGCCTTGTCCCCACGAGAAACAGCCGAGTGGCCCCGAGCCGAGCAGCGCCTGATCCTGGGGGCTATTCCACCATCCACTCCAGCCCTATCTCGAGGACCGCCGTGCAGCCGAGTGCAGCCCGCCGCCGCCACCCACTTGCAGCCCAGCCCAGCCCAGCCCGGCGCGGCCTGCGACATTGTATCAAATCACTGCCACCGTCACATTACCGCGCCTCCAGCCTCCTGGGTTCGCACAAAATTCCTCATCAAACACACCCGTCGCCGGCCATGTCTGCATGTCTGCATGTCTGCATGCCTGCATGCCCTTCCAAGCCCCGGCTGGCAGCACTGCTGACTACCCGCAGCTGCCTCGTCACTTATTCAGCAGCAGGGCCTCACACCATGTCTCATCCGGACCACACTGTGGCCCTGAATTGCGCCCCCTCCTCGTCCGCTTTCTCGTCCTCGTCCGATCTTGCGGTCAGGGTACAGACAACAATGCCACACCCCAGGTACACAATACCTACTGCGGTACAGCGTGTCTTTTCCCGTCCCATCGACTAGCTAAGCGCAACGCGTGCGGGACGAAGCGATACGGCCTTGTCGCGTGCCAACCGTGCCGACTGCATGCAGGTTATCCAATCCATGCCCTTCCCTCACCATCGCCCACCTGCGCAGCCCTGGGTCAGCCCTGGGGCAGCCGGCCAGGGTCGAGAGTGTAGACCCGCTGGTGCTGGCCCGGACCCCGCCCAGCCCAGGACACGCTGCCCCGGATTCTTTATCGCCTTCAGATGATACTCGCCAGGGAGCACCTGTACAGCAAGACCCGGTTTGCACTAGGCAAGGAGCACAGATGTTCTTGTCCGGCCGCCCTTCTGTCGGTCCTCCGTCGCGGAGACAGTTACCCATCAGCCAGCCTTCATCGGTAGCCTTCCTACCACCTGCTCCCACTCTAACTGTGAGCTGCACCAGAGACAGTGACTTTGCCACTTCGGTACCGCAGTCTCGGACGACACGCAGGCACACAGGAGCAGGAGCAGAACTACTATGCCCTTCTAACCTGTCACAAGCAGCCGGCCAGCGAATCGGTTCATCATAAAAATAGTGCCCTGGCTGCAACCCGCTTCTACGGGCAGCTGGGTGCAGCAAGACACATAGATGCCTTGCCTTGTAGGGTTGAGGTGCGTCTGAGCCACTCTGCAACCCACTGCAGCCCTCTGCAGCCTCCCCACCCCTCCTGGTGACAATTCGCTCCGCCGTTTGGCCTACCTGGCTTACTAGTCTACTGTGTACGTACCAACAGCCCTTGTCAACGTAACGGGTGCGGCGGCGGGCTCCGCAGATGAGCAGAGCTGCTGCAGGGTCAGTCTCCGCCGAGTTCATTGCTGTGATCTGTCTCACGCCTCCTTCATCGTCTATGTACGAGACACAGTGGGTCGGCTGGATCTGCACCTCTGCACAACGGTGGGAGAGTAGTGCCAAAGCTTGATGATTGGTTGCTTGGGAGTTCGCCCTGCCCTCACCATGGTCAAGGTCAGGTCAGCTAGGCACCGCCCAACGAGTTGCGGAGACAAGTAGCTGGATGTACACATGTACGTGTTGACTTGGCATCCCGGTCGAAGGATTCCTAACGAGCATCCGCCCTTCCTTCTCGGTGCGCAATGGCCACTTCCGGGCATCTGGTCACATCGGGCAAATGCCAACAGCAGGACGGGACGATGCGATCACGTCTCGGTGCTAGTGCGGGCATCTCCAGCTCTGCTTTTGGCAGCAGGGACAGCTCACGTCAGTGAAGCCACCAAGCAGACACCGCCGGACAGCCCAGCAACAGCCAGCTCTTCCTGATCTTGTCCTGCTCCACGACTTGCCGCAGCTATCGGCGACACAATCCCCCAGTGACCAGCCTGCCTTAATCGGATCCCAGCATCTGCATGAAACCTTCTCCAGCTTTCCGATCATCTCGGCAGCCATGAAGTGCCATCCCTAACTCATGCGACTCGATCCTCCAACCGGCTTAGCCCGTGCGACATCACGATGCCTCTCCGCTTGAGTCCACCAATGTGAGTCCCTTTCGGGCTTTCAGGGACCCTGACGCCCTCGAAGGCCCCTCAGGTTGCACAATGTACCCGTCCCCCAAATTTGTGTGTTCCGCTACACTTGTTTTCGCAGGACCCTGCGACTAGGCCGCTCACTTGCATTCGCCAGAGGAACTGCGCCCCCTGCCGTCAGATCATCCCCTGAACACCGTCCTTTCTTTCTGCAATAATTTGCTACCCACCTCCTGGAGCGCAGCGAATTGGCTGCGAGGGAGGGGAAGAAAGGGTCCGACTCAGCAGGCACAGACTGGATCGCCTTCCTCCTCCCTTTTTTGGTGGGGAGGGACAGTCATCACGCTGCGCACAGTACACTGGGTTTCGCGTGTGGACAAGCGTCCCAACGCCAGGCCACTCGGGAAGAAAGAGTCCTACCCAATCCCTGGCAGAGAAGCTCCCCGAACAACGTTCTCCCTTCTAATTATGGCGCCCCGCGAATTGTTAGGGCAGCACACCATTACACAATCGGCAAGGTCACGCTCAGTCACCGACCCCATCTGCTTGTCGCGTCTGTCAACCTTATCCCACTTGAGCGGCGTATCAGGGTTCGAAGTGGCCATGAATCACATTTCGGAGATGGTTATCGAGTCAGGAGATGGATTTCAGGTCCTGCAGAGATCAACATGCCATTTGGGATCCCCGCTGCAATTCTCGGAAGCTTGCAAAAGGGAGGACACTGGACTCGGGCTGCCATGGCGGCCATGGTGGCCATGGCGCGTAGGAACAATGAATGTACTGCACTGTCACCGTTCTCCCTGGTGCAACGTGCAGAGAAGGAATACGTACCTTGCATCCTGCGCACACTACAGTACTTACCCTGCCAGGCATGCGACGAACCCTGTCGTCCAGCTGACAGGGATGCATGGCGACTTAGACTACAGCCTCCTCCAAAAGAGGAACCAAGGCACGGTAGGTACCTTTGTCCAGACCCATTCCTGGAGAACGGTTCTCCAGCCCTCGCCGGTCAAGAAGCGTCTCAATATAGCAGTGCCCTCCAGGGCATGTCGCCCTTAGGGACCTTCGCCATGTTTTCCCGTCCCAAGCACTCGGAATTTTTCTCTGACCTGACGACCATCTCAACCTACAGCTCGGCCCCAATCCGACTGTAACTCTGAGAAGGCTGAGGCCTTGCTTCTGCAGTCACAGACTGACACCACCGAGGCCCTCTCCCGCAGACACACCCCCCCTTGCTCTTTTTCACTCTTACCCTTTTTGATGGTTTATTTCTAAACTCGCACACTTTTATGATCTCGGCACATTCAGCCGGGCTGTGTACATTGTGTACATTGCTAACTTTGTAACTGTGACGTCCTTGATCGAGGACAACAGCTGCCGCCATGTCTAGCCTGCAGTCCATCATGAACTTGGACGAGGACCAACATGACGCCTCACCCTCAACGGATAAAAAGGATAAGGACCCAGCAACACCCGCTTCCGGTTTCCGAAGCCAAAATCCTTCATCAAGTTCGATACTACCGGGTCACGTCATTCGTTCCAGTCAGCAACCTTCACCAACCCAGCTTGCTAAGGATAGTGAGGTCCGTCGTCCCAGCCAGCAACACGCCGACGACACCAGCACGAGCTCAGCAGTACAGCAGGGCAAGAGGCGTGCCGTCGCCATTGATCCACGGGACAGGATACTGGCATCTACAGCACCAGCACCAGCACCAACAGAAGTATTCCGCGCTGGACAGGCCAGACGCGAAAGCAATACCAGCGTGGACTCGATGGACCAACATGGTTATGGGTCTGCGGCGTCGTCTTCGTCAATGGGAGGCGCCAGCGGCGGACTGCCCCCAAATCACCCAAGGCGGCCTATGGGAAGTCCAAACCCCGAGGTCCCCATAAGGCTGACGCCCATCACGGGCAGAGTCAGTCGTGCCAAGAAGGGAGTTCCTGTTCATACGTGCGATATGTGCAACCCTCCAAAGGTATGGGTGAAATCTTCTTCTTTCGGCCACTGCCAACACCCAAGCCGCTGACACGTTCAACAGACTTTTACGAGGGCCGAGCACCTCAGGTTAGGACTAAACGATATTCCCGTGCGAGACTTCATCATGCTAAACTACGTTCCAACAGGAGGCATCAACTGAGTCACCAGACGCCACGCTTTCCATGTCCTTACCCTGGTTGTGAGCGAGCCTTCCACCGTCCGGATCTTCTGGCAAGGCACCAACAAAGACAGTAAGTTGATCAAGCGCATTATGAACGGGCTTCACACCTCAATGGCTGTTCTGATAGCATGGGTAGTGAACAAGAGGGAGACAAGGTCTCGATAAGTGGCGAGGGCAGCCGGCGCGACTCAACAGCCTCGGGAACTTCAGCTCCTCTGGACGATCAAATGTCCGGCCTTCGTGTTGGCGGAGGCTTGCAACCGCCTCAAAGCTTCGGCTCTCCAGGCAGCTTCGGGGGCCCACCAGCATCCGCTTCTCCATCGGACATGCCACCCACCACTCCTAGTATGTCCCACACGCCTTACGCACCTGGAGGTAGTCCCGGACATGGCACCGCGATGTCGCCCCCAGGTGGTGATCATTACGGCCCAGCCTCCGGCGCAGGGTCGCGTTACTCGATATTCCCAGACAGACTTCCTGTCATCAGCCAGCCCGGAAGCTTGAGCCCCTCTCCTGTGCCTCGAACAGTGCCGGTCTTTGTGGCCCACGATAGTCACTCGGGCACTGCAGGTTCCTTGCAGACGAGTCTGGACCAGCCGCCCGAGCTCATACCTGCCACGGATTGCTCACCATGGACATCTGCTTCCGAGAGCAATTATTCCACCCCACCTCCTGCTGATATGGGCAGATCCCGGAGATATTGGCAGCCCCAGCACCGCGCACACAGCTCTCTCGAATGGCAACACAATGCTGATATGCTGTCGCCTTTCTCGACCCAGCGTGAAATCCACGGCACAGGCAGTCTGGATACAGTGACTGCTTCTCATTTCGGCACCACCCCATTCGCCATCCCCCCTCACATGGCTCCGATACCTTACCAGACGTACGGCCCACTCCTCGACCCGTCGCTGATAGGGGCGTTTCCAGACGACCAGACGCAGCACTCTCTGCTGGACACGTCCATCACCGCGCAATATATAGCCAACCAACGGTCCCCATCAGTTCGTAGCCCATCCCATCCACCATCGCCGGGGCTCGCGGCTGACGCTCTAGTCGTCGCGCCAGCTGCTCTCCCAAGTCGAGCTGCCCCAATGGCTCATGTAAGTCGGCAGAAGGAGATGGTGGTGGGCGGTGGCAGCATCATGGGCGGGGTGGGGATCTACGGTGATGGCAGCAGTCCAAGCTGGCCAAACAACGACCCCAGCGACGTTCTCACGGGCTCAGGTCTTGCAGGTGTGGGTGGCTGCGGGAGCGGGGGGATGACAGTGGTCACACCGCTTCCACGCTCTGTTCGCAACTGTATCCCCTCGTATCTCGATGTCTACTGGGACAAATTCAACGTCTTGTACCCATTCATCCACCAGGGTATGGTCGCTGGCGTTGGAGAAGATGCGCTGAGATGCGCCATGGCGGCCATAGCAACCCAGTTCCTTGACAACAAGGACGATCGCATTCGGGGGAACCAGCTCCATGAGTTCGCTTGGCAGGAGGCAAAGCGTGTAAGTGTCAAAAAAACCTCAACCCACGAGCCAAGGTCCTGGGCAGTCCGTTGATGAATACCCCCCGCAGCACACGCAAATATCGCAGTGGAGCCTTCAGGTCCAGCAGGCCATTGTCCTTTGCGAAATATTTTCTCGATTTCGGGGCCGGAAGGCGTCGGTACGGCCCTCGAAACTGTTCGAACACCTCTATTCGAGGGTAAGTGGATCGGAGTCTCTTGTGTCCTCTGCTTCGGAAATCGGCCGTTCTCTTTGCGTGTCTCGCTCTGGTTCATCTTCCGTTCCTTCGTTGTCTTCTTCTGCTGGCGCCTACACCCCTTCACTTCCTGCCTGGTCACCACCGAGCTCTGAGCCCACTTCTGCATCTTCGCCCTGCAATGGGATCTACCAATTCGATCATACGAGACACGGCAGTCATTCAGTGCTCTTCTCACCTACTGTCTCCTTCTCTCCGCACCAGATCTCTTCTTCTCCTGATACCTTTGTTCTCAACCCTGGGTTCCAACCATACAATAATGTTTCACTCAATAATGCCTACTATCCATTTGCCTCAATCGGGCAGGAACAGTCGTACTCAAACAGCTTCTCTCCACAGGTCCTCGAAAATACCCCAGCCATATTCAATACGGCTTCCCTTGGAAACAATAGCATGGAAGTCAACTCGACCAGCGAGGAGCGTTGGCGCACATGGATCGAGGAAGAAGCTCGCCGACGGCTGCTGAGTGTGTGCTTCATCTTGGACAATCACACGTCCCTGTACCACCAACAGCCCCGAGCCAGGGATGATATCGACCCTTCGACGATACCTCTCACAGGTCATAGTGATGGCCTTTGGGCTTCCACGTCGGCCATCGAATGGGAAAGTATCCTTGAAACTTCGCCAGCGGCCAGTACTCTCCGTTTCGTTCCTCCTCCCACCACCCTCACGCCGGAAGAGGTAGCCAGACATAGCTGCCTCGACCAGGTCGCCATTCTCCATGCCGAAGCGTCACGGCTGCCGCGGCGTCAATACAATGGCTCGTCAAACGACCTCGAGGACCAGAACAGCTACACAGCAGACGATCTACGCACCCCGACTACCGCATCCTATAACCAGAGTCTCAGTTGCGCTTACCCCGAAGAGCGCCTTGTACACTTATTCTCAATGACGAACATTCCTCCCGGGCCCAGCATTTATCTTGCCCTCTACCACACTCCTCTTCATGACCTTCTTGCCGTCAGCGGCGACAGCTGGGTCTTCAGCCAAAAGGTCCTGTGTAATTCGACTTTCTCGGAGAACCAGAAGCGCCTCCGAGCCTGGGCGGAGGGCAGATTCCCCTCAAAGTCGCCCAGTGCCCAGCAGCAAGGCTCGGCCAGCAGCCTGGAAGGAATGTCCTGTGCCCAGGCGACCTGCCACGCCGCCCGTGCCTTGCTCAACTTCCTCGGTGATGATGACCCAAGTATACCCCAGGCTGGCTGCATCAGCAACTACTGGGGCATGTACGTCTGCGCGCTGATCATCTGGGCGTTTGGTCACCGGGCATCGCGATCATCGTCGTCCACGTCCCCTCAGAAGTCCCCTCTCTCCGAGGACGAGGCCATCAGCTGGCTGCAGTCTATTTCCGGCATCCAGAGGCCGGCGGATGCTACGAGAATCAAGCATCGGAGAGAGGCCAGCGCTGGCGTGGTGTCGCTCGTGAGGAGGAGACTCCACGCGGACTGCGTTGGCCCCCGAAGCCAGCTCTACGTTGACGCTGTCGGTGTGCTCAAGAAGTTGGAGGAAGGGGTCAACTGGAGGTGGTTCTAATTTCTTACCTGTCTTCGCACTGCTTTTCATCATCATCTTCTTCTTCTTCTTCTGTTTCCATGCCTTCTACTCAAGTTTCAGCTTTGTTTTTTTTTTGTCTTTTTTATCTGAGCTGTTGTATTTTTTCTGGCATCATGACATTACGACGGGCATAATGATGGACGACAAATCTCGAGCAGGAGAGGCCGAAATGGCGTGTGGGGCGGAATTATACCAACAGCCTGATCGCATATGAGCGGGCATTCGGCATAGCGTCTTCAACTTGCATGGACTGGATTACATTCATTTACTGGCATACACTGCTCTACATCATAGAGAATTAGGTGGATAAAGGTTAGATTTGCAGAGGCGAGACACCGACCGGGGGAGGCGCATACTCCAAGTACAAGAAAAGCTGGCGAGGCGCCAGTCAAAAGAGGATTGGGGTGGGAGCAAGGCTTTTTTGTAATACTAATGTGTGTTTCCTTGAGACATTTCTCCTGTCTGCTTCCCTTACTGTACTTCTAAATACTGGCTGTTTCCTCTCAAAGTACCCGCAAAGCACTTTTAGGTGGCATTCACTGAGAGCCATGCTCAAGGGTTGTTGAATACCATCACGCCCAATCTGATGCCAGTCATCTAGGTAAATCTGTGTTGTCCAGGCTATCTGGCTCCAATGATCTGCCTTAGGCTCAAGGTTGTTCGTGTTGTTATTGTGGTTCTGGCAAACCACAGAGCCCTGCTGGGTCTGATGAGAGCAGATTGTGGAGTACTTAAGGATGAACTTAATTGCACACAAAAGTGCCGACAACTAGCACCTAATTGTGATGAAAGTTTATACAGATCTGGTGGGGCCCAGAGATGGCCGGGCATGACAACCGCCGTGGCTGCCTAGGTGTTCCCGCAGTGTGCGCCTGCAGGGGCTGGTGTTGGAAGCGAATTGGCTCAGAAGCTGTGACAACGGATCCTAATTGTTCATAGTCAAGGAGTTATTGAGCTCCGCTCTTATCCAGCAAAGTCTCGAGGCTATTCGTTGTGCAAAACAGGGGTGGGTGGTTGGTCTCGGAGAGAAGCCCGTGGGTGTATAGTAACTCCGCAGAGCGAATACGATACCGAATCCTGAGAGTATAACTCGACCTAGTGCTGGTGTCTTTACGTACTATACTCTATCCTTTTGGAACCTGGCTATAGGTTTTATTGACTTGCAAACTTCTCTACGAAGAGTCTAGTCAGGTTTGAACCTCTGGATTGACGGACACCTTGTAGATTTGCACAACCTCGGTGCTCAAAGGTGACCTCCGCGTGAAGTTTATGCTCTGCAGTCTGTTAGCAAAAGTAGCAATGACTCTCTGCCGGAGCGCGTCATACAGGTGGTCCACCCTGGTTTGGGGACTGGGTCGGCCCCTTTGCACCCGCTTGAGCACAAAGGGTCAGTGAACGAGAATAGTCACCTGTGACGTGCGCGGTACCTAGCTGCAGTGTTGGGGCACCTTCGACGCACTCGGGGGCTTCTGCGTGGCATCGGGAGATGCCTGTGATGATAATACATAAGTACATGTTCCGCGAAGTCCCATCTCTTAACCGAGCTTCCGTTGCTGTCCCACCGCTGGCTGCTTGAGCCCCCACACCACGGAGGGTCTTCGTTGGGTAGTTATCCCGTCAAGCGGATTGAGCTGGGTGAAGCCTGCGGCTGATATTCCCGGCGCATGAGCAACCTTGAACGGCACATCTACTCGGAGGGGAGAGGGGCTATGATGGTCGACTTCGAACGCTGAGCCTTGGGACGTAAGTAACTAATGCGCGCCGCCGTTTACGTGCAGGCAAGCAGGTCATGGTGTCTTCAGGACGATCTGCCGCTAATACGATATCATGGCAGTGGAGGTAACGAATATGTGGGCTCCATGCACGTCTTCACAGAGGATATATATTTAGCTCCCGGTCCCAAAAAAAGCGCAGGCTTGCATGAAGCCCAAAGTTGTGCACATGTGGTTTCCCTGCATGGAGTCACGCGGCAGCTGATGTCCCTGCAGCTCGTTTCCACTTGGCGTGGGTGCCTTGTGTGACGCTGCGGATTTCCATTCTTAGACCTTCACCGGCTCTGCCCCCAGCTTGCCCAGGCCGGACGATCTTGTCCCTTCTCAGGCGCCGCACCACCTGCCCAAACCAAGGATGACACCACCGAAAGCCACCCGCGTAATACGTGCTTTGCCGCACTGCTGCTGTCGGCCACGAGAGCCCAGGCCAAAAGCCGAGGAAGATTTCGTTGGGGCAGTGAAGTTGCTACGCCCTGCTGTTCACGAACCTGGCACCGGAATTTACACGGGTCTGTGTCCATGATACGGTACGGTCCAGGCCGGCGGTGATTCTGCTCTCGAAAATGCGAGGGTAAGTCGACCGTAGCGAGGGCTGGACGGAGCCCAAATCTCATGCGAGGCAGAATACCTGCAGAAACCTTAGCACCATGCACAGCCATTACGGTTGGGCCGCTGCGCTGTTGTCATTTGGTGAGATGTTCACATCCGGTACCGTCTTCGTTGTATCTCCAGTGTACTTTCAGTACATGCGTGATGTGCGATGAAAGTTATGGAAGACATGCTTGAGTACAAAGCGATACTCAGCTCGGAGCCGTAGCTGCCGCGACTGGGACCGCTATAGATCCTGTTACAATGCTACCCATGAAGTCGGATTATGGTCCGACTTTCCATCAATACATGTTTGGCGATTTCGCCTTTCAAACCTGAGTCCTTGCGGGCCAATTGCAAGGACAATATACGAGTATCGCTGTGCGTCACTAAGACTTGAATACGCTTGACTATGATAGTGAAGATAAATCAGGTCAAACACATGGAGATGTGGTGAACAGAGACCTTCGCCGTGTGTCTGGTCTCTATTTAGTCAGCTAATGTTTAATGTCCAATTTTAAGAGTGAGAATTACGGTACCTCTTGTAAACCCCATCGACTGTCATGTTTGAATCAGGTGAGCCAGCCCCATCGTATCCAGCCAACACTCGTGTCCAGTTAATTCCGGTATTCCCAGTCAAGAATATGTAAATTCTCATTTATGAGATGTAGAAATGAGATCCGCCTGGTTTAAGTTGTTGTCCTGGGAGTTTCCAAACTCTTGAGGATACCAGGATGAGTGCTGAAGCCCTGCAACCATCGCCGCGTAAAGCGCTTGCTTTAAGAGCTCCGCCAGCAACAAGAGTAATGCAGAGTATGATCTGGCCGCTCATTTTCGTGAACACATCCCCGAGTCTTGTGCCGGAATAGAGGTCGGTATCAAGCGGACACACATCTGAAGCAACAACTATTGCGACAGTCGAGAAGTTATGCTTTGGTTCTCGGACAAATTCATTGCCAGATAAGATACTTTATTCACTAGAAATTCGGCACCGATGGACTTTAATGTGTATCGCACGGACATGTGGCGCTCGAGGTGTCTGGTCACAGCAGCTGGAGTTGTATGGATGCAAAGAGTCGCTCCACACAGCACTATGGGTACTATGCCGAGCAAATATAATAATCCAACAATTGTGATACTTCAGGGCCTTCATTCTAATTTTGGAAAACATCTTGAACATTGTGAGTTATGGTAGGGACATAGATTGGTGTACGGATGGTTTCGTATCTCCAGGGCAGCATACCGACCTAAGTAGATCATGAGAGTGCGGCTCCTGCAAAACCCTCGGTCAAATGAAACTGTCCCAAACCACCCTGACGGAGTCAGCGAGACAGTATCGCCGAGGATTTCTTCTCCAGGCAACAGAAATAGAATCAGAGTGAGTCAGAACAATTTTCTGGGGAGAGGCGGCTGATCGTCCAAGGAAAGGAATGCTTCCCAGGCTCATCAGGACCTGTCAGTGGAAAGCCGGATTCTTTTGATGGTGGATTCCTCAGGCTCCCAGAGCTCGTGTTGATACGCATGTTGTCTCATTTCGAGCAGAACGAAACATGTATCACTGGCTACCTTTGACGCATTGCTTCTGCCAGGCCCTCTGAATGCCGTTGTGAATTCTTCTTGAAGTTGCTTCAAAGTTTGCAGATCCTCGAGATGTGCCCTCCCAGGACGACTCAACAATTACGAGCTGTTTTCCCCACCTCAATCATCGAACCAATTGTAGACGTTTTGTGTTGATGGTCAGTGGTATAATTCTGGCTTGGTTTCATGGCCATTTTGATTCCAACCTAGGTACCCGAGGGACGCGTATGCGTCTGTTCTCGGATCGAAGAGAACCCCCCCCCCCCAAACCATTGGATCCAGGCATCCCATCCCGAAGTCCATTCCAATCCTCCCGGAGTACAAAATTCCACCCGGAAGTACAGAAAAAAAAAAGGTCGACCAGGAGCATGTTCCGACAGAGCCAGCGCAGGAATCCTCCCCCAGGGGCCTCCCAAAGACATGCTATTGTCCACTGCTTTTCGCGATCGGGAGAAGGCGTAACCTGTTTCCACGCCAAGATGGACAGGCAGGAACGCGAATTTACCTGCATTGCACAGGGCGTGGTACTAGACACATGCAAGGAGGCTAAGCGCTTCACTTCGAACTGTGGAAGTAGGCCCCATGCGAAGCAGTTCCCGAAAGGCGTGTTCGACTTCGGCAAGATACGGGGCCAGTTGGGCTAGGGGCTGTCTTCGACAGGCATTTCAACATCGAACGGAAACCCAGAGACATGCTACAATCACCCTTGCAGGCTGAAGAGAACTGGGAGAGGAGAAGAACAACAACTACAGACCATCCTGGCCATTCGTGAAGGCACCGCGAGCACGTGGGATAGCCTCATGGGGATTATGGCCATGATGTCGAGTGGGGACAAACCGCGCGCGGGGAGACGTTCATCCAGATACCAGCAGAACTGCCGAGGACACAAGTCATCATTCTCGACGACGTCTTGCAGAGGCCCTCCTGTCCGCCCACAGGCCCCGGCAGCCCGTTCCCGCAGATCTTCAAGCACCATGGCCCAGACTGCCGTTTCTCAGGCCTGGTAAGGATTTTCACAAGGGTGGGCGTCGCGCCACTTTGGCGTGCGATACCCGCAGGGCGGAAATGCCATCGTCAAGGCCGTCAGGGTCACCCTGATTTGCTGGGGCGGGCACATCTCGCAGGATCAGGGACACTGATCCACCTCCTCGAAGCCATGCGCAGAAACTTTCCCCACGTTCGCCGCCGAGGAGGTCGACCTTGCTGGTATGCTCATGAGGGACCAGTTGCGGCCGATGTACCCGTTGGGGCACACATTAACGGGCTGAAACATGTCATGTAGATGCGCGAGGGTGAGGGTGCCGCCGTGAAGATCCAGGTGGTGGAGACATGTGAAGCAGACCGTCAAGTATGGTGCAAGGATTTAGCTGCGATATTGAGAAGGAAGTATTACTTGGCTGAGGCCGATGTCGTCCCATCGGGCCAGGACCACGGAGCCGGCAAGCTCGGGTCTGTAGAAATTCGAGCTGGCTCGACGAGACACAAGACTAGTCATCGGCGAGGATGAACTTGGGACTCAAGTTGGTAGGACAATCGAGGAACGGCCGCTCCAGGGCGGCTTAGAATATGTGTGCACCCACGGGTTGCGCAGACACCAATCGAAGAGCTGTGTTCCCTGACGCTGATCAGGCATGGACTTCCGAAAATGCCACGACCAGACTGGAAGGATTAAGTATTTGTCCGAGGGCGCTGCCACGGAGATGACCAAACCGGGAGTTGACCAAGCCGTCACATTACGTAGGTTCGATCTAGTCTACGTCGAACGTGAATGCTGCGTGTCATTTTCCCTTCGCTCTATGAAATCATAACGCCGCCGGATACGTGTTTCCCACGCTGATAGCAACTGATTGGCACAGCTTGCTCGCACAGACTCCCGCACCTGAATGATACTTCGAACGAACTCAAGCCCCAAGAGGTTCAAACTAACTCTTTCCAGAGTGACCCGGTAGGTTTGAGGTCGACGATACACTGCTTCTGGTTTCCATATACCTGCGGCCGCGGCCGTCTTTTGCAGCTGATCGTTGCTCCCTCAGGACAAGCCATCGCTTCTTGACAAGACAGTAGACCTCGGCGGTGTCGCTGAGAAGTCTCGTCATAGCATAGCCCCGGCGAGGACACCGCTCGTGGCCTTCCAAGCGCGTGGCCCAAGTCTGTAGGAACTGATTTTGGTATTTTTCGGACTGGATATGGGTCGAGTTCGATTTAATGGCCCTTGGACTCCTTGGAGGAGTCTACGATGCGCAGCACGAAGTTGACCACCACGGCGATCAACAACAGGATGGCCAGGGCGGTGGGCCCGAACCTGTCGTCGAAGCCGGCCTGGCCACGCACCCTGATGGATTTTGCTCGCCAGTGGTAGGTCCGTAGTGCATATACGAGGGTGGCAATCGAGACGCCGGTGAAGCAGAAGGCGGAGATCTTGGCGGCCCGGTCGCCGAAGTTAAGCATGCCGACGGCGAGGGCGCCAACGATGACGGCGAAGTTGAGCCATGACAGGAAAGTGCGCTCGTTGGCGAAGTAGACTTTGGGCTCGACGCGGGTGGGGAGGGCAATCCGCTTGCCTGGGGGAATCCGGTGTCAGCTGGTGGGAGGATCATGGTGTAGCAATTCGGGCGGGCAGGAACGTACCTGGGGCGGTCTGAAGCAGGGGCTGGCTCGACATGACGATGGCAGTCTGGAATGTCGAAGGGTGAGCGGCAGCGAGCGGTAGAGAAGACAACAAAGTCAATTGACGCGAAGCTTGTCGCCTTGAATGGTCAACAGTCTCTGAACGAGCGACTTGGAGGCAAGCACGGTTAATAAGAGTTTGGTTGTCAGATTTCAGATGGTCTTGGAGAGAGCTTGTACGTAATGCATAGCGCAGAATAGCAAAATGAAGAAGTCTCTGAGAAGTCTCGGAGATGGAGACAAAGGACTACATCAGAAGCACCTCAGGCCGCAGCAGCAGCTACGCGATGCGACTCAATCGAGCCCCGGGTCTGCAAGCCTGCAAGCCTGCAAGCACGGGAAGGGTGGCAGGGGCTCCCACCTACTCGTTTTGGCGCACGTGGGCACGTCCTGGAGGCATGATTCGTGCTGTCGCCTCCTTCCTCTGGTTCTCGGTTCTGCAGATAGTGACGAGACGCTATTTGAAGACCAGGATCTCCGGCCAGCTCCCGCTCCCGCCGCTGCTGCTGTGGTTGAAGAGGGGGCTGGACTGCTCACTAACGGGGGTACCTCGGTACATGCCGTTATAGTAGTGTATATGTCAGCAATGCAGGCCTGCAGGAATTGTCCCGTTGCTTTGCCAGCCGACAGTTGTTGACGACAGGGGCCTCTGCAAGCTGTCAGGCTGCGCTGCACGGGCCTTTGAGGGGGGTCTGGAGGTCTGTAAACGCGGAGGGGATCCAAACAAAACAGTGGAGCTCCTCCTTTTTGGCATCTGATCTGTGATTGCCAGACAGCCAGACAGCCAGCCTCGCTCAGCCCGTGATATCCTATCCAAACCTCCCATCTTCATCACCTAGTGTAGACCGACAGGTGCGACAAGGTGTCACCGTCAAACCAGCCTTATCAGATATCCCGTCCGCCACAAGACATCCCGTCAGTCACGGCCGTCATCCACCAACTCGAACCCACATCGAACCTCTCGAACTCGTGGTGCTAACTCGAGCTGCTCCCAGAAACCCCCTTCTTACCCCTATTCCACCCTTCACAGCCGTATCCAAACAGCAGCCATGTCTGAGAAGAAGCAGGCCACACCGGTTCGTTATCACCGCCGCATCTACCACCGCGGAAGACAAGCTCTAACACGAAGGCCCCGTCACAGCCCGTTCAATTGAACAGACTTAAGCAGATCGCCAACGATGTACGTCCTCGCCCGGCAGCCTTGACGGAAAGCCACCGTCACCGTCACCGTCACCGCCTCAGCCCTTCCCAGGGGCAACGAGACTGACGGACTTCTGTGTGACAGGCCTGCCAAAGTGCCATCGGCAGCGCAGAGTATTATGACCACTCCAAGACACCCGAGTGGAACTCCAACATCATCGTAAGCAATCACGACCTGACGTCGACGGGTATGCCGCCCTGCCAGCTCCCAGAACACTGACAACTCCGCCCACCCCTGATGCAGAACAGCATCCTCCGCGCCGTGATCTCCGAGTCCACCCCCGATAAGGCCGCCGCCCCGGCCTACAAGTTTGCCGTCACCAGCACCATCGTCCAGCACCTCGTCCCCACCTCCCAGCTCAACAAGGCTCAGGGCACATCCACCTCGACCGGCACCTCCACCACCGAGGAGTCAAAGGAGCCGGCCGCCGCCGAGCCCGCGAGCACGGCTACCGCCACGGATGGCAAGCCCCACGTCGGCCGCCGCGGCATGCACTCGGCCAGCGGCGCCTACTGGAACGAGGAGACGGACGGCATGTGGAGCTACAAGTATGAGGGCGGCGACGCCAAGGGCATGGATGTCGTCATCATGCTGATCTGGGTGTCGCTGTGAAGAGCGGGCGGGCCACTCCAAACCAACGAGAGGCGATGCACGCGCTGCTGGATCCAGTCGGGTCTTGGAGACTCGTGGGCGAAAAAGATGTCGTTTGTCATTTGGTGCTGACTCAAAGTGTTCGTCACATATCGGATCTGGGTCAGATATCCTTTACCGCCGGCAATGCTTCGTACATACAGGTCCGGCGGGATGTGGCAAAGCCGCGGCGGCTCGACCATCATATCTAAATGCAATTGCATGCATTGAGTTCCGACATCTGGGGGGGTGGGGGAAAGGTCAAGCGAGGTAGAGGCATGAGGGCTAGGACACTTCCCTCGTGTTTGACAGAAATCGCATCATCGGGGAGCAGACACTGGACATCTAAGTTGGGTACATTTTGTTGTACGAATACCGTTTACTCATTCAAATCGGCGTTGTCACAACATTGCGCGGTACCATTTTATGCAGTTATTTGGTCTTCCAGGATGCCGTGACGCTCGCTGTGCGAGTTTCGTACTGAGTATCCCAAAAGCGCTTGAGCCTGGTATGATCATACATGCCCACAAAGCAAAGTCTCCCCGAACCTTTTTCTTCGAACCCATTCGATCGACGTTCCTATTTCGCTGGCCATGAAATCAAATTTCGCTCTCGGTAAACGGAGAGTCATACACCCTCCACCTTGTACAATTACAACAACAAGTAGACCTAACACGTACATATAAACAACCATGCCTGAATTGCACGTGATTTACAGGCTCATTAGCCCTGTGTACGTAAATGCGCTCTAAAATGTGGATGGACCTTAGCTGTGTGGGTTGGGTGTGCGGCTTGAACCTCAGTGATGTCTGTTGAGGGTGTGTGCTCTGCTTTTACAGGTGCGAATGTCCGAATTCCTGACAATCTGGTACGAGGCGAGAGCAAAGGTGACAGTCTTCAGGACTAGTGACAACACGTAGACCACCTACAGTATCAAGTCGGCGGACTTTTTTGTTATCATCTGCGCTGAGCTGTCCCATCAAGCGGCATGCTGCAGGTGGCTGCGCCGGGGAAGGCCTGCGGGTTGTGAGACCTGCATTGCCTACATAGTAAAACTTTCGGGAGATCGACCAGACTATGATAGGCTGCATCAGCCCATCTTGCAGGCTTGAGCTGGAGAGGCTGCTTTTTGTTACGTGCAGCTTCAACAACATGAGCCAGCATGTGAAAATGTAGGTCTGCAGAAGCAGTCGAGACTCGCCCTCCGAGGGGCTCAGACGAGCAGGCGAACACGCGACGGCGAAAATCATATGTTTGCCCTCACAAGGTGCGCACTTGGCAACTCCGGCTTCATCAATCACTACTTCGGAAGCCTGCGTGGTCTGGATCGCTTGATGGATGGATGGCGACTCCATTCCGGGGCGGGGGCGGGCGACGCAGCCGGTACGGGAACAGGACGGGACCCTCTCTGGGCGGGAGATCGTATGGGGCCATACGTGCTTCCTCCTGCTGGGGAGCGGGTCTGGTGACTGGCCCAGGATGGGGAAAGTCGCAACACCCAGACCCAGACCCAGAACCATCACCAAGACTTTGCTGCAGCCTTGTCTCGCCACCATGGCGGCTCATTCTTGCCAGCGCGCCAGGACTGTCGACTGTCCATCTTGCCCCTTCTTTGGTGGCGTTCTCCTGTACGGCCTATGGGTGGCCGGCCAGCCAGCCCTGCCAGCCGGACTGATAAGGTTGGCGGCTCTGCCAAGTGCAGCCAGTCTGCGTAGCATCCGGTGCTGAACGCACACCCTTCAGCTCTCGGCGGTTCCGTGGCCTCGGTTCCGACCGGATTCCTCATGTACAGCAATTGGCAAATGAACCACGCTCAGCTGCCTCACTGATCGGTAGTAATCCCCAGCCTGAGCCTGGGCAGTGGTTTGAACGGCCGAACCACTGGTTTATATTCCAAGAATATGCCTGCAGAACATAGGCCGGGCGACTGGCCAGGTACTGGAGTAGTCAGTAGTCACGCGACACTCCAGAACCGTTCAAGCCGCCGCAAGCCGCTCGGACAGCCTGGTTCCTCCTCCCATGCCTGGCCCGCGAGTCGCGCGCATGAACAAAGAGATCCGAGGCAGAGCATGACGACAGCGGCGGCGACGTGAAGACCAATGCCACCGGCTTCTCAGGCAGACCGCTCACCTGTCTCCCCAGGCTCAGACCTGGGACATCAACATCCATCATCATCAGCCTTGCGAAGCCAATCAAGCTTTTACGGGGCACTGGCAGTCGATTCAGTCGTGGCGCCATCGCCTGGGTGAAACTTCTCCATCAGGAAACCCGCAAAGAGATGTGCAGCAGGCTCGCAAATCCGAGGCGTGCGAACGGCGCTCGGCCCGGACATCGAGCACCCTTTGGCACCCCATTGGCACCCCGTTGGCACCCCGTTGGCACCCAGTTTCTCTGCTGCCTTCTGGAACACAGGGTCTGGTCCGGCCTGGTCCGAACAAGCGACAACCATGCCAGAATGGCTTGGCGGTTGCCGCGTGGGGGAACGGTCCCTTGATCTTCCCTCGTCATCCTGCCCGGCTGCCCGGTCTACCCCTGAGCCCTGGCAACGTCGAGCGGACAATCGTCGGCCGTTTGTGCCAGCCTGGCGGCCTGGCGGCCTGGCAGCCTCCTCTTGCGCCCGGGATCGTGTGTTTGCCAGCGCCCAGCGCCTCGACTGCCTCCCGCCGAAGTGGAAACGGCGCGAGCGCGGGAGGGCGAGGGCTCGCCCCCAGGTGGGAGGCTCCAGTTTTCCTCCCCTCACCGTCTTTCCTCACTGGCTGCCCATCACGATCATCAGTGCAGGCTGGGGTTTCCCTTTCTTCACAGCTTTTCCTGGCGAGATACTTGGTAGGGTACGCAGCACCAGAAGATCTGTGCTCTTCGTCTCTCTCTCTTGCCTCTCCTCCTACGAGATCTCTTCGTCTCTCCATCGTAAACTTTTGGGCACGAGCGTGACAAGTGTCGCACTGGCAGCCACTCTTCCGGACAAGTAGCGATTGATCATCAAATTTCCCTGCCTCTCGAGTCCCGCCTCCCCGCGAACAATCTCGCGGGCGCTCCTCGCGGTCTCGGTCCCTTGTTCCAGCCCAACTCGAGCCTCCTGCCCTTGTCGGTCGTCCTTGCCGCTCCACTCCCCTTCTTTCTTCCATCTTCCTCCTGCAGCCAGATCGGATATCACACCACGCCTCGACAGACCCTCAGCACTCGTGGTTCGTTTCCTCACTCAACGCCACCCTCCATCTCTTTCAACCTCCCTTGTCGTTCCATCCCCCGAGATCGCCAACCAACCTACAGCATCTCTGTGCTATCCCCTACTAGGACAGTTATTCCCTTTTGAGCATACTATTCCGCTTTCACCCGTCGATTGTAGGGGGTAAATAAAAACACCGACGACTCCTATCTCGGAAGACCTCCCTCGGAGACCCTATGGTGTCGCTAGTGAGGAGACCTCCGTCGAAACTCCAGGAAACCGTTGGCGGTGCGCCCAGCCCCTGACTTGCATACCGGTACATCGCAATACGATATCCTCGCTTGCCCCGGTGTGGCCAAGCCTTGACATATATATCCACAACGGGGCCCCAGATTCCCGTCCCCGCCAGCCAGCAGGAAGCCACTTGAGACCTACGTCAGACTCCAACACCACTCGAGGCTGGTCCACATTACAAGCCATCAGCGTCTGAAGGTTCGAAAAGAACAAGAAAATCATCCAACCTCAATTCACAAGTCAGAGTTTGTCCAACACACAGCAACCGGCCCAACATGAAGGTGGAAAGTGATTACTCTCAGGGGCCCGCCCTCGCCCAGGGAATCTCCAAGGGCTTCATGCCGCTCTCCAGGCAGAACTCTGGCTTCTTCACCAAAGAAGAGCAAGTTCTGGCCAGAAATCCGCATACCGCCAGGAGACTTCCTCAGCGGTCGCGAACCACGCACGAGCACATCCCTTTGGGGCCACAGATCTTGACCATCACGAGGCCCCAGCCTCAACAGCACGCCTCTCTCTCTCTCGTGCCCACCCAGAACACGGTTGGCGCCGACGCCGTGACGGAGGGGCCAAAGGCCCAGGACGCCTCTGTTTCAGCTCCCGAGCCGCAGAGTGTGCAGAATGAGAGCGCAGACTCTGTCACACCACTCGAGAGCAGCAGGCCACCTCAGCCCCGTAGGCCGAAGCTGGGGGCACCGCGCCGCTCGTACTCTGTCACGGACTACGAGCCGGTCCCCCCCGAGCAGCGGCCCTCTTCGGGCAACCTGACGCTGTCCACGATCCCGGCTGAGCTCCACTACGCCGTGTTCGACTTCCTGGACCCAATTGACGCGGCGTGCCTCGGGCTCACCAACAGCCACTTCTACGCCATCCACCGGCGCATGCACGGGTCGGTACCGCTCAGCTCGCGGCGCGACGGGCCCAACGAGCTGGAGTGGGCGTGGCACCTCGCCAGCAGGCCCGTCGCGGGCTCGCACGGCGGCAGCACCCGCGCCGCCACGACCAACACGCTGGGTGCGGGCGACAAGGCCGGCCTCGCGGCCATGCGGGTGCGCGGCAAGGGGCTGTGCAGGAAGTGCGGCGTGAGCCGGTGCGAGCTCCACAAGCACATCCGCGAGTGGATGCCGGAGACGCACGAGTACTGCTCGGTCAGGGACAAGTTCGTGCCCAAGCCCGGGGAGGACGCGCGGGCTCACTGCTACATGAGCAACCCGAGGAACTCGACCCGCTGCGGACGGCACCGTGTCAAGAAGGAGTAGAAAATTGTGCGAGGCAGAGGGGTGGATATACCAATGATCTTTGGCGTTACGGTTGGATTTGATCGCGCTCTCATGGGTGATGTGCTCCGAGCTGGGAGCACAAGATGAAGACGGGGCTGGGCTGGAAATGTAATAGGCCTGCCGTGTGTTGGACTGCATTGTGGATGATGGATGAGTAGACAGACGAGTGACAGCATTAGACAGCATTGTAGACCCATTGCATACCTGTTATACGCACTGCACACGACACAACCTTTCTATAGACATGGTCCCGTGTACAGCACCACGTAGCTGTGCTGTGCGAGATGATGCTATCCCGCTGCAGTGGGTTGGTTCATGAGGGACCCGAGCTTGCACACAGGAGAGGTGTGTCGTCGTTCACGACCTCGGTGTCGTGGGGTGCCGGATTGATGGTTGGGATCTTGGAGAACCGTAGCAGCGCCTCACCTGCAGACATATACGACCTCGTCGCTGCTGGCAGCCGGCTACGATTAGAGAGAAGCCCTGGATCACAGGACGGGAGGAGTTGATGCAAGCATGCGAAGTCGTCTGGATTGCTTCACGTGCAACTTTGTGCCACACCCACATAATCTACTGCAAAACGGTCTGGTCCATGCGCGGCGCTGGTCTCAGTGCACTGTACAACCTCAGACCGGGCACCGAGCGAAACCTGTGCAATTTGCCCACCCCCTCTCCCCCCTTGATTCATTCCTCGCCATTTTCAGGCATTTTTAGGTCTGGAGGCAGCCACACACACATGCACAACCTCCGGGAGCAAGGCTCAAGACGTGGGGGCGGCCAATCATGGTGAGGGGAGAGGGCAAAAGCAAGCCACAATGCACGGGCTGGGCGTGCAGGACTGACAAGACAGGGCCAACAATTTCAGGTTTCTCCGGCTGAGCTGGCTGGCTGGCTGGTGGCCTTGGGGGAACGAAGAGGAGGGCAGGTAGGGATGACGGGTTGGCGGATGACGCGACGCTGGCCATGACATAGCCAATCCATCTACTGGGTAGGTATGGTGGTAGTACTCATCTGGGCTCTTTAAAATTTGGGGCAGGGATACGCCTGACCGCGCGACTCTAAGGCAACGCTGGCAAGCACCCATCCGTCACTTACACAGTAGCCTGGGTAGCTACACGTCGTGTGTGTGTTGGAACACAATCTTGGCCGTCCAAATCGAACCGTAAATTCCCTCCCTCCCTAACCTCGAAACGACCAACTTGAACCCCCCTTCTAGACCTACTGGGCTCCCTCTCTCGCACACAATATTTTCTTCTACACTGTAGTCACTTCCCATTGATGCTCCATTGACTGATGTCCACCACCTCAAGATTGCATCCGGCCCTAATCGTCGCCATACTGTACACCTCCGCTTCTGTCGTGGAGCTTTGTTGAAGCTTGTGACAGCACTCAAGCAGTACGTGCCACCCGTGGATCGGACTAGACAGAACAAGCAACTCACGTACGGGTGAACAGCCATCAAGCACGGTGCTACACAAGCAGCTCGAGTTACAGCGATCCACACAATAAACTCACGATTCCCGGCATCGTGCACAAGCCGCCCTCGTCGAAGCCGCCTCACATTATCCCTCAGAGACACAACCCGAGACCCACACCCTACGGAGTACAACCCACTCTCACACCTTGTTGTAGAAGCACGCCGAATCATCCACCCTATCTCCATTCATCCAACGACCACCCCCTCCCACGGCTCGACCTATCCACCCATCCTCCTCGCCCTTCTATTCGACCGACCGTGGAACACTGCTTCTGTGTTTATGCCGTAGTAGCTCTGAACACAATAAACAAAGCAGCTTTTCAAAGCACGGCTCCCGGTCCGCTTGCAGCACCCGCCCCAGGGCCGTAACCTCAACCACCATGTCATCCCCCAGCACAACCCAAGGCGGCAGCAAGCGCAAGCGGGGGGCAGCCGCCGCCGCCACCGCCGCCGCCCCATCCTCGCCCGATCTCGCCGATCCGAAGAGCGTGCAGTCCGCCATGGATGCCCAGCTTCAGGCAGAGTCCCAAGATGCCTCCGGCGAGGACGGCGACACCACCGCCCCGGAGTCCTCCGGCGCTCTTTCACAAGGCCGCCGCAAGACCGACTCCGGAAGCTCACAACGGCCACCAAGCAAGCGCCAGCGGGGGAACAACGGCTCCGAAAAGGCGGCAGAAGCCTCCGCCGACCCCGCCGACCCCAGCGACACCACAGACGCCAGCCCCGACGTTTCCGACCGCGTCTCCAGGAAGAGCACCCTGAGGGGCAAGGCTGCCGCCAACAGCGCCGCCAGCAAGAAGGACGAGGAGCGTATGCCGCCCCCGCCTATCGGGAAACTTACACACCCCGTGGGCTACAAGACGAACCCGCCCCCAGCTGGACGGCCCGTCAGGGTCTACGCCGATGGTGTCTTTGATCTCTTCCACCTTGGGTGCGTTATTCCCATCCAATTCTCTCGCGACACCCGCAGAACAGCTGACTGACACCATTCCCAACTATAGGCACATGCGCCAGCTCGAGCAGGCCAAGAAGGCATTCCCCGACGTATATCTCCTCGTAGGAGTGACCGGCGACGAGGAGACACACAAGCGAAAGGGCCTGACGGTGCTCTCTGGCAAAGAGCGCGCCGAGACCGTGCGTCACTGCAAGTGGGTGGACGAGGTGGTCGAGAACTGCCCATGGATTGTGACACCAGAGTTCCTGGAAGAACACAAGATCGACTACGTCGCCCACGACGACCTGCCCTACGGGGCTGACGAGGGCGACGATATCTACGCGCCGATCAAGAAAGAGGGCAAGTTCCTGGTGACGCAACGGACCGAGGGCGTGAGCACGACCGGCATCATCACAAAGTAAGGACGCCCCACAGCATTCCATTACGATCATCGGTCCCACCATGTTCCTAACCCCTTCTTACCCACTACTGCAGGATCGTCCGGGACTACGAGAAGTACATCGCCCGCCAACTTAAGCGCGGCACCTCGCGCCAGGAGCTCAACGTGAGCTGGCTCAAGAAGAACGAGCTTGAGCTCAAGCGCCACGTTCAAGACCTCCGCGATAACATCCGCTCCAACTGGTCCACCACCGGCCAGGAGCTCGGCAAGGAGCTCCGCCAGTTCTGGCCCGCCAGCAGGCCCCAGAGCCCCGCGCCTCAGACACTTGGCGGGCCCAGCTCTTCGGCGGCCGCCGCCAACGGTGCGGCCGGCGACTTCCCCTCAAGCCCGTCCATGTCGACGCTGGGTCCTAGGTCGCCCGGCGCCGACGGGCGCACGCAGAACGAGTTCATAACCGGGTACACGCTCGGGCTGATTGGTGGTGTTC
Organism: Diaporthe aspalathi; assembly: GCA_001447215.1. NCBI lineage: Eukaryota > Fungi > Ascomycota > Sordariomycetes > Diaporthales > Diaporthaceae > Diaporthe > Diaporthe aspalathi. The sequence continues at coordinate 140,767 of LJJS01001831.1, forward strand.
GCAGCTGGGTGAGTTGAGAGTCTTAATTTCCCTGTGTCCAGCTGGTACCATCCACCATATTTGTGGTGTCTACCCGGAGTGCCGGGAGGCTAACAGTCGGCAGATGACCAAGAGCCGGAGGAACCTCCGCCAGGAGGACAGCCGCCCGCCGAGCGACGAGGAGTCGGAGGAGGAGATCCGCGGGCGCAAGGGGCAATCGGCCGCCGCCCCCACCGCCACCACACCGGCTTAGATTGGCGGGTGGTGAGTGCGCCGGCGAGGCGGTGGGTGATGGACGGATGGACGGATGGATGCGTGATGGAGCTCCTGCCCAGGTCGACTGATGAAGTTGGAGGAGCGAAATGAGAACGGAACTCGGCGCGGCATGGAAATGGAGAGATGGGGTGGAAAACAATAATGAACAACACCATAGACTAAATCGCGCCTCACTTGCACCACGGCGGGTTTAGGTTGAGTTGGGATAGATGGCACTGGGTTTTACACGAAAAGAAACGGGCCCAAAATGCTGGGTTGGTGTTTAGAAACGAATGGAGTTACGTGGGGACACCTACCTGCTTTTGGAACGATCTGGGGCCAAGCCTCTGCTTTCTTGAGTGCGCTGTAGGATAGGAGTATGTGGCGTTTCTCCCAACGCATCCTCAGTATCGCACCACCCTGTGGTGACGAGCTACTTTTTTTTTTGTGTCAAGGGATGCCGAAAGTGAGAGAGCCGGCCAGGATTTAATTGCGCGGGTCGCGCAGGCGCATACATGCACGGATATCCCATTGCGACTCAAATCGTTTAATTTTGATAGCAGATCTAGTGTCTACTTTCTTGTCCTCTTTTTTTTCTTTGTTTTGGTTCTCTGAACCAAAACAATCGACCACACACACCCCTTCTGTAATTTTCCAACGCCGGTTCTGCATGCAATGGTCATTCTGCCCTGATGCAGGCTACGTACGCCCACGGGGCCAGAGACTCGGGCCCATTCTCGGCCTTGGGCACCAGGAACTCCGACGAGTGAGCCATACTCGGAGCTCTTGAACTATCTACTCCTCTACAGCAGGGGGCCGGTAGTAGTCCCTCTGCCTGCCCGTCCTCCGCTCCACCACCACACAATCTCTCACGGGGGCCTCACACCATCCACAGCCATTGCCCCCCCCCCACCTGCGCCGCCCTCAGATCTCTATGTCAATGTCCAGATCCAGGGAGCCAATGATGTCGTCATCCGTCAGCGCCCGGTGGATCTTGGGCACGCCGCCCTTGCCGTTGGCGGCCGCCTCCTGCTGCTCCCGCAGCTTCGCCACATGCGGCGGCACGGGGGTCTCGGCGCCGGGCTTGGGGGTCCCGTTGGCCGGGGTGCTGGCCCCGCTGCCGGCCGCGGAGTCGCCGGCGCTGTCCTGCGCCCTGACGGGGAACTTCCTCCTGATGGCGGCGCGGCGCGAGGAGGGGTCCGCGACGTCCGCGTCTGAGCCGCCGCCGCCCTTCTCGGTGAGCTCCCGCGCCTTGCGCCGCTCCGCTATCTGCGCCTCGCGCACCTGCTTCGCGTTGAGCTGCCTGTTCATCCGGTTCTTCTCGGCCAGGCGGTCCTGCTGCGTCGGCCCGCTGGGCTTGGCCGGGGCGGTCTTCTTCAGCGAGGTCGAGAAGGCCAGGCGCGGCGCCGGCATGTTCTCCAGCCTCTCCTGCAGTTCGGCCGCGAGCGCGATGTTGCCGTGGCGGCGGGCCTCGGCGGCCTCCTGCTCCAGCTTCGCCCGCTCTACGCCGCTGAACTTGTCCCGGAGCGTGTTCTGGCGGTGGAGCTTCTCTGACAGCTCCTCGTCCGTCCAGCTGCGGTTCAGGAGTTTGTTGATGTCGTCCACCTTTTGTGTCAGCTCCGGCTTCTTGGGCAAGTTGATGCCATCTTTCCCGCATACGATTTGATATCGGTTCCATTCGGCCTGTCGTCCGTTAGACTGAGTGTTGCGAGTTCAAAGACCGCCGGACTGGGCTTACCTCTGTGAAGGGGCTCTCGGAGCAAGCAATATATGGCCACTCCTTCTCGGCCTTGCCGTGCGCGGCGACCACGTACTGATCGGTAACAATGGTCTTGTGCTGCTCATTCTCGACGGCATATGGCCGGCCGGTAGTGACGCCTTATAACCCATCAGCAACAAGATGGGATCCTCGCACAGCTCCGACTCACCTTTGATGACTGCCATCCGGTACACGGGCACCTTCGTAGTAGGATCCGGCCCGATGTGGATTCGTATGTAGCAGCCCTTGACAGTCTCGTCGAAACCTGGCCAGAAGTTGAGCTTGGCGAAGCGTGTGCGACTGAGGCGACACCTCTCGATATCCCGGAGTTCGGCAGGCAGAGCCCTCTCTGGAGTCTTTGACCTCTTCTTGGTCTGTCCAGCCCACTCCACGTCACTATCGTCGGAATGGCGGCTGCGACTCCGGCTCCGGCTAGAACCGCTTCGGTAAGAAGGCGACCGGCGGTCCCGACGTCGCTCTTCGTCCTTGCGACGGCGATCTTGCTTCTCGGCCCGCGCGCGCTTGAGGGTGTCGAATTTTGTGGACTTTCCCGTGGTGCGAGCTCGAGACGACTTGTGGTCGCCGTCCTCAAGCTCGGCAGCGCCAGCCTTGCGCTTCTTATGCTTCTCCCCTTCTGTGTTCTGGACCATCTGCCTCAACGTCGCCAGGGTCTTGGCTCGATTCCTCTCCGCATGCCTCTCCTCAAGGATCCTCTCGCGCTCGATTTCTCGCATGGCCATGATCTCTTCCTTTTCCTCGTAGCTCTTGTAAAGTCCTTCGACCGGGTATTTATTCTCGCCCTCCTCCGGCTCCCTGCCCTGGTGGGCGTCGGACTCCGCGTCCGAGTCGGATTCGTCCATGGGCACCGAGGACTGCGAGCGAGGAGTACCGGCATCGGAGCTGAGAGAAAGCAACAGGTTAACATGGCTGCGCAAGTGACAGGTGAGATGCAAGAGTTGAAGACCGAAGTGGGAACTCACGCTTCGCCCTCATCTTCGGACTCATCCTTGTTGCGCCCTTGAGACCTCTTCGCAGGAGCCTTCTTCGTCGCAGGGCTCCTTGGAGACGAGCGCTCCGCGGGCTGGGCGCTCTGTGATCGTTCAGGACCGCGGCTTCGGCTCTGGCTGGGAGACTGACTGCGACCCCGGCTGCGGCTGGGGCTGCGGCTACGGCTGCTACCGCGACCGCGACCGCGACTGCGACTGTGACTACGGCTGCGACCGCGGCTGCCAGCGTTGGACGCCTCATCGGAGGACCCATCTCCGCCGCCGGCGAGGGCGAGTAGCATGTCATCGGGGTCTCCAAAGTCGGACATGTTCGCTGTATCAGGCCCTGGCGCTCGCGTTGGTAGGTGGTTTGGTTGAGTGATGGGATGGTGTTTGGGAGGAATGATATGTAAGCGTCAACAGGTCAGGTCGCAAGAGTCGAGCCCACGGGGCAGAGTTGGGGCGGTCGAGTTGCGTCGCAAGAAAGAAGGAAGAGGTGTTGCCAGCGGCGGAAGAGGGATTAGGGAAGGACGTGGTTGATAAAGCCCTGATTAGGAATATTGAAGCGACGCCGCCAAACGGACGACCTATTGAGATGCAAAAATTCACAATAGGATCGACGAGGCAAGAGTAATTAGTCAAGTGACGAGGGAAACTGTCAAGAAGCTTTGCCATTCTACTCGCAGCTTCAAGCATTGTCTCCTGGCTGGGGTGGGGTCCCTTGCCCCCCCCCTCCGACCAATCATCATGCCACGTTTCTGGGAGCAGCCAGGCCCATTCCAGAGCTCCCTGCAGGCGACCTGACCTCCCCTGTTGCCAGGGTTATCTGAACTGTCCAGTCACTCAGGTGCCAGACTTGTCGTTTCAATCAGGCAATGTTGATTGTCCTCACAAACCACTAGAGATCTGCCGAACCTGGCCTGTTGCGATTCACGGTCAGGCGCCGCCCTTGAGGATATCCCCGAAAACGCTCACGCCCTTGATTCCCAAGCCCGTGCCCACACCAACAATGTCGGCACCGACAGCTCGCATTCTCTTGTACCCGTCATGGTCAAAGACTCCGCCCACGCCAATGATCCTGATATGAGCCAGCCCATCACCCGCCTCATCGAGCATCCTTCGAATGGTCCTCACGTTACCCAGGGCTAGGGGATGTAATGGTGCGCCGGCCAACCCACCGATCCCCGGTGCAGGCAACGCAGGATCGCTGGATGCCTTCACTCCCGGGTCAGCAAGAACAAGGCAGGAGCCGAGGGTATTCGTTGCTGTGATGAAGGAAACCGGGCACACCCCATCTCCATCCTGCTGCGCTGAGGACTTGAGGGCAGCGAAGAGCTCCATGTATTCAGCCGTGTGTGTATAAGGTGGAGTCTTCAGGCCAAACGGAATTCGGGGGACGTCTGGCTCAGATATGAGCTTCTGCAAGGCTGCCAAGTAAGACTTCAGGGACTCGCCGTTGTAGGCGGGTGGTGGCTTGTCCGGGATGTTAGGGCAGCTGAGGTTGATCTCCACGGCCAGTGGGAAAGGAGTGTGTTTCTGGCAGTGCGCAATGAGGGAGTAGCACCGTGCCACCTCCTCGGGGCTGCCAGTAACAGAGATAATGAACCCCTTGTCTGGCCGCGCAGAAGAAGTCTCAGCTATCTGCGTTATATACCCGAGGTAGACTTCCAGAGAGTGCGGGCTATATCCGAGTGTGTTGAGACTTGCGTTCTCACTGCCCTTCAACTTGGCCCGGTCCTGTTCAGACTGGTGAGTGGCGGCATCAAAGAGAGTGAATTGATGCTTCGATGGGTCATGTGCGAAGCCCGAGATGAGAGAGGTCCGAGTAGTCACAGCGCCTGTATTGGGGCATTCGTAAAGCGCCTTGAGATCTTCCAGACTGGTTGCCCAAGGGTTCGCCGAGTTGACCAGGGGCGGGCTGACCTCGAGGCCCGGAGGGGAGCTGGTCCCCATCGCTGCTCGTGATACGATCGATCCAAGGTCTCACCAGCCACAAAATGATCAAGTAAAGGGGGCTTCTCTCGACTGAGAGCCCTTGCTAGAGGAGTCAGCAACAGATCCGCGAGAGACTACGTCCATATGAAAGAGTTTATCTTGGGCAAGGTACAAGTACGTGGGCAGCGGGGTCCGGCACGATAAGATAAGAAGCTAGGTGTAGCATGCAATGGCCCTGAATGGGTGACCAAATTTTGAGGGTCTCACCATTGGCGTCGCGTGTTGAAAAAATCTGTTTGTTAACTTACTATCTGCTCCCCATTTCGTTGAATTCGATATCTCCATTTCATAGCACGGTCATAAGTGAGAAAGGGGCCTAGAACAAGTCATCTATCGCCTTGTCGGCGTCCTTGCCAATCAACTCTCTCATGCCCTGCAGACGAGCATCAGTACTATGCGAGTTTGAAGGGAGGCACGGTGTCTGCGCGATCGTACCTTGGGCATGATGGGCTGGCCATCATCTCCCTTGACGTAGCGGAATGGCATCTCGGTGCTCTCGTGCTCGTTGATTTTCAACTCCGGGTGGTCGACGTAAGGGATGTCCTTCAGGGGAACTTTTCGCCAGTCAGCTTCCCTCAGTGCTGGTCTTCAGGGCAATATCAGGAGGAAACGAGGAAAAGAAAACCAAGCACTGACTCTGCTGCTGGATCACCATCCGTGTCACCCGCACAGCGGTGTCGGTCGTCATCTGGACAGGACCGAGTCGGCGGCCTGTGAAGCCTTTCTTCCTCAACTCAGAGGTCCGGTCTAGCCACATTTAATGAGCACTCTTGCACGAGTTCACACACACGACACCGTGCTTTGGGAGTTACCTCTTGGGGGATCATCGCCTGTTCCGCCCGCAGCCATTAGAACATAGTCATTTGAAGGGGGAGACTGGAGTGCCATTCTTACCTAGGATTCCACCAAACAGAAAGGTTCCGAACTCGTGGGCATCCTCGGGCGAGAGGTCCTTCTCTGCTGCCGGGTCAAGCAGGCACACGGTGTTCTTTGTCGCGGCGTAGATATTCTCGACGTTGTTCTGGGTTGCCTTGAAGACCGGGATGGCCTTCAGAGAGTCGGGGACTCTGAAACCGTCCGGCAGGGACGAGAGGGTGAAACTGCTCCCCGAGTCCCGGGACTCCTCAGCGATGGCAATGTACTCCAACTCAGACCAAGGGCCGAGCTCCGGGTCGAGATGCTCGACGACATAGACCTTTCCGCCGACGTCGGGTGCCATTCTCAAGCTTACACAGCGATGTAGTAAGACAGCAATTGGGTGTTTATTTAATAGCAGTACAAGCAGTACAACCAACAATTATATCCTTGAACAGAGTTGGAAAAGATTGGGGTTCAAGTAGTCCAGAATGGAGAATGACGCCGTCGGTCGATGAGTTGATGAGGAAAGGCGTAGATGAAATTTGTCTGCTTCCAACATTTGAAGGCTACCCAGCTGCTTGGATGGGTCGGGTTCCTCGAGAATCCACACGCCGTGCTTAGCGTCCGTCCTTGGCATTTTGCCGTTCGACGCCCCACGCAGCTAACTTACTTACATAGTACACCTTGGAGTTTATTTACATGGTGGCGCTTAAATGACGGTTCAAACTCGGGTACAAGTAAGTGTTGGGCGTGGGTAGGTATTGAGAGAGGGTTTTGGTAGGCTCGAGTGTCTTTTGTTTCGTGCCCGCACCAGCATAGACTGCGTTCTGACGACCGTCTGTGGGAACGGCTACAAACTGAAACGGTTCGCCAGCTGGCAGGAAGTTGGCCATCTTCTCGAAGACGCTGTTTCATGTGTCTTCCCTCTGCGTGCCAAAGCCCACAAGACCATGCCCCACCGCCTGCATTCCTCGCGACTGGACTATCTCTTGTCCTTTTGGCCGCGCCTCGGGCCGGGCAGGACACCTGCATCTGGGTTTGAATAGGCAGACGGCACGCTGCATTAGGAGATGTGCCGAACAAACTGAGAACACCAGACTGATGCCATGTTTCCTTCGAGTCTGTAGTACACAGGACTGCCCGGTGCGATCTTGTTCAAGAATCCTGAATCCGTGATGTTTCAAGCCGTTCCCAACGCTTAGTGTACACGGTTATCCACACAGCCGGCCTTCCCTCTCCAAAATAGCAACCTGGGGGTTGGGGTGGTGGGGTCCATAAATTGTCCTGGGCTTGCGTAGCCGTGCGTACTTAGGCAGGTCGGCCCCTTGCAGGCCACGCCGCCCTTCCGAGAGGACCCCTGCCTATCGAGGCTCAAACACCCAAGTCCCCTGTAGCCGCAAGTTGCGGAGTGAGATCTGTCACCACAGACGCTGCGGCACTACAACCGACCCGACCGCAGTCGATCTTTCCACCCATCCACTGCACCACCACCTTTCAACAAAACAACACCCATCGTTTTCTGGCGTCTCCACGTCCGACCAACACCCTCCTTTCGGCATCACCGGATCCTGCATCGCCAATGAGTCCTGCGCCGCACAAGGCCTAACAGCACAGTCGCCCTCCCTCGCCCCTGGACCCGTTTGGGTCAGCCTTCCACCACGGAAGAGCCACCATGCCTCTCCTAACGCGGTTGAGGGTGCCATCTGCGGCAGCCCTCCTCGCTGCAATCGCGCTGCCATGGCTGGGCGTTGCCGGCGCACAGAAGAGCGCCGCCGACTACTTTGTCCACGAACTACCTGGCGCTCCACCGACACCCTTCATCAAGATGCATGCTGGGTAAGCACTGCCATCCCGCCGAGCCCCTGAGCCCTAAGCCCTGAGCGGGGAGTGCACCGACCATGTTGCTGACACTCCCTCGTCCCTGGACAGACACATCGAAGTCACGCCGGAACATAACGGAAACCTATTCTTCTGGCACTACCAGAACCAACACATTGCTAATAGACAACGGACGGTCATCTGGCTGAATGGCGGCCCGGGCTGTAGCTCCGAGGACGGCGGTCTGATGGAGATTGGTCCTTACCGCCTCAAGGATGACAAGACCTTGACGCTAAATGATGGATCATGGCATGAGTTTGCAAACCTGCTCTTTGTCGACAACCCTGTCGGCACCGGTTTCAGCTATGTCGACACCGACTCGTACGTTGCCGAGCTCGACGAGATGGCCGAACAGTTCGTCACCTTCCTTGAGAAATGGTTCGCCCTCTTCCCCGAGTACGAACAGGATGATGTAAGAAAGCACGTGGGGAAAGAAAAGGCTGTTAGGGGAGACGCTGACTTGCCCAGATCTACATCGCCGGAGAGTCCTACGCCGGACAGCACATCCCCTACATCGCGAAGCACATGCTTGAACGCAACAAGAAGCCCGGTGTGGCGCACGCGTGGGCCCTCAAAGGTCTCCTCATCGGCAATGGGTGGATCTCACCTCCAGAACAGTACGAGGCGTACCTTGATTTCGCATACGAGAAAGGCATCGTCAAGAAGGGCAGCGAGACGGCCAAGAAGATTGAGGTGCAGCATAGAATCTGCCAGAAGGACCTGGCCGTCGACAGCAACAAGGTCGATCACGCTTCCTGCGAGAACATCCTGCAGGAAATCCTGCAGTACACAGCCACCGCGGGATCTGACGGCAAACAACACTGCGTTAATATGTATGACGTGCGCCTGACCGACACCTACCCGTCGTGCGGCATGAACTGGCCACCGGACTTGGTGAACGTGACCCCTTACCTGCGCAGGAAGGATGTTGTGGAAGCACTCCACATCGACGAGGCTAAGAACACTGGGTGGTCGGAGTGCAGCGGAGCCGTGGGCAGCCACTTCCGCGCAGCCAATTCGGCCCCAGCCGTCAAGTTCCTTCCAGATATCCTGAAGGAGGTCCCCATACTCTTGTTCTCTGGCGCCGAGGATCTGATCTGCAACCACCTCGGCACCGAGGCCTTCATTGGCAACATGGAGTGGAACGGAGGCAAAGGCTTTGAGCTGTCGCCCGCCACGTGGGCGCCACGCAGGGAGTGGACCTTCGAGGGAGAGGTCGCCGGGTTCTGGCAGGAGGCGCGAAACCTAACCTATGTGCTTTTCTACAACAGCTCCCACATGGTGCCCTTCGACGTCTCCCGCGCCTCGCGGGACATGCTTGACCGTTTCATGGGCGTGGACATCAGTAGCATCGGTGGCAGGCCCACGGACTCGTACCTGGACGGCGAACGCCTGCCTGAGACATCCGTCGGCGGCACAGCAGGCAACAGCACCGCCGCCCAGGCGGCCGAGAAGGAGAAGCTCGAGGCCGCCAAGTGGTCTGCTTACCAACGCTCAGGCGAGATCCTCCTGGTTGTCGTGTCGGTGGCAGCGGCAGCCTGGGGTTACTTTGTCTGGAAGGAGCGCCGGAAGAGAAAAGGCCTGGGTTACCTGGGTCTCTCGCAGGGCAGCTCCATCGGTCTGCAGACCAGTCAGAGGCGGGATTTCCGCAGCCGGGGATCGACCAATGCCAGGGACCTCGAGGCCGCTGACTTTGACGAGGCAGAACTGGACGACCTCCACGTGGAGTCACCGACGGTTGAGGGCCACGAGGAGGGCGTTCTCGGGACCGACAGGAGGTACAGCCTGGGCGGCGAGAGCGATGAGGATAGCTCTAGTGGTGCTAAGAAAGAGGTCGGTGGGAAGAGCACGCGCTGACCCTGATTCGAGCAGCGATATGCATGCACGGCTGTGCGATACCAGATTATAGCCAAGAGAAAACGACAAGAAAATATTTGAAGGCGAGCATGGGAGGACTCTTTGAGTGTTAGTGGACTCGTCACGGCGCACAGCGATTTAGGTATAGGAATTTAGTTGTTTCAATAAGATGCATTCTCAGTCTTCTGTAATCAGGTAGGCGGGCTGTTGCTACTCTGACTCTTGTCTTCTATCCACATCTGGTCTCGAGTGAAGCCAAGCCCACGCTCCTGCTCAGGGCTCCCTCGAAACACTGCCATTTCATCTGCGCTATGGCTGAGTGACCCGCTGGATCGTCGTGTCCGCGTCTGCTCCCGCCTGGCGCCGTGGTTTAGGCTTGCCGACCCGGTCCGCTGCTACGGCCGTGGGAGGTTCAAATTACCCAGGCCGAGGCATGAATTACCTCTGTTAGGCGGACCCTGGCGTGGACAAACCGCCAGATGAGGTCAACGGCGGCCGTGAGCACCCGAACACCGCCTCCTCGGGCCCGCGTCCCTGGCTGGGCACATGCGTGTATACGTGGCTCGTGAAAATCCTTTCCCGGCATCCCAGAACGAAAGAGGGAGTGGGTGCATCCCCCCCCCCGGCCCCCTTGCGACATTGTCCGCTCAGAACTGGGCCACGTTGTTCAGGATGGTGACCTCCTCGCCGGGCTTGAAGGGCGGGAGGCCGATGTACGGGCAGTCGGAGCAGCGGAAGGCGTCGCCGAGGGAGCAGCTGCCGCAGCTGCCCGTCTTGCCCTGGACGGTGAAGTCGAGCTCGTTGAGGTCCTCGGATTTGAGCTTGAGCGCGCCGAGGTCCTTGTCGGCCTTTGCGCGGCGGGCCTTGTCCTGCGCCTCGATGCGCTCCGCCAGGCCGCAGGTGCAGTCCTTGCAGGCGCGGCGCTTCTTGCCGGGCTCGGGCTTGCACTCCGGGGCTGTTTGGGGATGGGACGTTTAGCATGTGGCTCCAAGGAATGGAGTGCGCGAAACCAGATGTGGGAACGGGTGGTGTGG